>PRKT01000010.1:3523650-3545832 GCA_003671525.1 Saccostrea glomerata | reverse complement strand
ACGAAATAGGATTTTCGACTTTGGGCAATTTAACTTTTTCCTTTTTTTTTTGGCTTGTCCACTTTTTTAGGTAAGTAAAAAAAAATTTTCTCTGGCAGGCCCCCCCACTTTCAAAAACGATGCTACGCCACTGGACTGAGTAAAGTCATCATCTTCTTTTAATAGGGATATTAGTGAAATAAATTGCTACACATCTTAGAAGCATTGATACTTTATTTGTTAATTCCATTCTGATTAAATACTGTGTACAGGGAAATTTTTGGCCCTTTTGCCCAACCCTCATAAGGGCAAATTAAAACAGGGCGAATTGTAGTATGATTTCTTAAACAATACTATGACTTTGCGAAATTAAAAAGCGTCAAAATTGTTTGATAGCTTGCAAGGGCAAAAATAACATGGAGTGAAAATAACCCTGTTCACAATATTCTTAAAATGTTTATTTATTTTTTAAAATGCCTTAAGAAGGATCTTTTTATTTTGTATCCTAAACTAGATATCATTGAGATGGTGGCCATCTCAAAGGGCACCGCGTTCAACAATGAACATGAACATGTAAGGTCGTTTAAAAGGGATTATTTTGAAGAGGAACATTTGTGTTATACAGTAAAAGTCATTTAGTACGACTTCACGGATACTGCAAATTTACTAATATTTATCGAAGTTATGTATTATCCCGAGTTATATAAATTTACTGGAATGAAAGGCAAAGAATTATGCACCAAACAAAGATTTTAAACAGAAAGGGTAATTCTGACCATGACCTAGAAACTTCGACCAAGGTCATTGCACATGCATTGACCAGTGGATCTCTATGAGTGAAGTAATAGCCATATTGGGCCAACGAGAGAGAGATCCGGACTAGGATTTTTCATATAATTCTGCTATGACCTTGACCTTTGACCTAGAAACCTGGTTCAAGGTCACTGCACACCGGTTACCCAAAAGCACTCTGTGGGTGAAATATGAGCCAGACTGGGCCAAGGAGAGAGAAGATATGCTCCCAACAAGGATTTTTCATATAATTCAGCTATGACCTTGACCTTTAATCTAGAAACCTGGTTCAAGGTCACTGCACACCGGTTACTCAAAGGCACTCTGTTGGTGAAGTATGAGCCAGATTGGGCCAAGGAGAGAGAAGATATGCTCCGGACAAGGATTTTACATATAATTCAGCTATGACCTTGACCTTTGACCTAGAAACCTGGTTCAAGGTCACTGGACACAGGTTACCCAAAGGCACTCTATGGGTGAAGTATGAGCCAGATTGGGCCAAGGAGAGAGAAGATATGCTCCGGACAAGGATCTTTCATATAATTCAGCTGACCTTGACCTATGACCTAGAAACCTGGTTCAAGGTCACTGCACACCGGTTACCCAAAGGCACTCTGTGGGTGAAGTATGAGCCAGATTGGGCCAAGGAGAGAGAAGATATGCTCCGGACAAGGATTTTTCATATAATTCAGTTATGACCTTGACCTTTAACCTAGAAACCTGGTTCAAGGTCACTGCACACCAGTTACCAAAAGGCACTCTGTGGGTGAAGTATGAGCCAGATTGGGCCAAGGAGAGAGAAGATATGCCCTGGACAAGAGATCTCGGACGGACGGACAGCCGGACGGACGGACGGACAGACTGATCACTACAGGGCGCCCGCCAAGCGGGGCCCTAATTAGACCGATTTTGAAATAGAGAAGTATGACATCGCATTTTTCGAAGGTTTGCATCAAAACATATCAAATTTAGATTAAAACTTATGAAAACAGAAAAATATACCCGTATGCAAAAAGGGATTTTGAAGATTTTCCCTGGAAAACATTAACAAAAGGCCCATGGGCCTTAAAGGTCACCTGAGCATTATGCAACAACTTTCAAATGATTGAATTTGGTCCATGTTTTAAGCTAAATACTTTGGCATTCACAATTTTGAAAGAGGCACCATTGCTAATCATAACTATACACTTAGCAATTGTTTAGTTTGTTTACTTAATACCCAAAAGCAGGGTAGGGGAACAAAAATTGCATTTCAACTAATCAGTAATATACAGCAATAATCGGTAGTGCCCCTAGCACACATGAACCCCACACCCTAGGTCTACACATTGAAATATTTTTGAAAAGGCACACTTGCTTATCAAAAATGTTTGATTAATACCAAGGAGCAGATTTCAAACAATTCATTTTCAGCATATCCCTGACCCAGGGGTCTTGGAATTCACAATTCTGAAAGAAGAACCCTTGCACATCATAACTTAATATAGGTAGTTCATCTGCTTATTACCCAGGAGTAGAGAAAAAGATTTTCATAGATGTAATGTATTTTCACTATATAATCATTATAGAGCCGTGCCCTAACACCATAACCCCTGACCCAGGGGCCATAAAATTCACAATTTTGGAAGAGGCAATCTTGTTCATCATAACTATTTACTTAGTTGGTTTATTTAACACCCAAAAGCAGAGAAGAAGATTTTCAAAGAATAAATGCATTTTCACTATATAATCAATAGAGCCCCGCCCTAACACCAGAACCCCTGACCCTGGGGCTATAAAATTCACAATGTTGGTAGAGGCACTCGTGCTCATCAGAACTATGTACTTAGTTAATTTAATACCTAGGAGTATAGAAGAAGATTTTCAAAGATTTAATGCATTTTCACTATATAATCAATAGAGCCCCGCCCTAACACCAGAACCCCTGACCCTGGGGCCATAAAATTCACAAATTTGGTAGAGGCAATCTTGCTCATCATAACTATGTACTTAGTTAGTTTATTTAATACCTAGGAGTAGAGAAGAAGATTTTCAAATATTTAATGCATTTTCATTATATAATCAATAGAGCCCCGCCTTAACACCAGAACCCCTGACCCTGGGGCCATAAAATTCAAATTTTGGTAGAGACACTCTTGCTCATCACGACTATATACTTAGTTAGTTAATTTAATACCTAGGAGTATAGAAGAAGGTTTTCAAAGATTTAATGCATTTTCACTATATAATCAATAGAGCCCTGTCCTAACACCAGAACCCCTGATCCTGGGGCCATAAAATTCACAAATTTGGTAGAGGCAATCTTGCTCATCATAACTATGTACTTACTTAGTTTATTTAATACCTAGGAGTATAGAAGATTTTCAAAGATTTAATGCATTTTCACTATATAATCAATAGAGCCCCGCCCTAACACCAGAACCCCTGACCCTGGGGCCATGAATTTCACAATTTTGGTAGAGGACTCAATGCTTATTATAACCATACCAGCAGTTTGACTGCTTGATGTCCAGGAGTAAAGAAGAAGATTTTTAAAGATTACACTAATTATAGTGGTTTTGGCCCCGCCCCCAAGCCCCAGGGGGGCAGGGACCATGGAATTCACAATTTTTGTTCCCCTTTACCCACAGATGCTATATGCCAAAATTGGTTGAAATTGGTTCCGCGGTTTCAGAGAAGAAGCTGAAAATGTTTAAATGTTAACACACGACGGACGATGACGGACAAAAACGGATAGCAATAGGTCACCTGAGTTTACTCAGGTGACCTAAAAATTAATGTTGAATCTGCCCATGGCATTTCGAAGAAAATCCAGAACATAGTTTGGAAAAATATTTTAGAATTACAAACCTAGGACCATTTAACTATTTTTGTATCGTGACAAGGAGCACTCAGCGCGTGTGACCGGTCGGCAGGGGTTGCTCACTCCTCCATGGCACCTGATCTCACCTCTGATGTTTTGGAGGTCCGTGTTTGCTCCGCTTCTATTTTGTAATGTTAAGTGGACTTTAGAGCTCGAAAACTATTCGTTATCTCCACATATTTCATCATGCATATTACTGTGTTAATAGTGGACCGTTTATGTAATGGTTTTGCAAGTTTCGATTGTTCGTGTTTTGCTTACCACTTCTTGATGTGCATCTGAATATTCCATTGATTGAAGATCGCAATTACGGAATATGTATTCAGATTGATTTTGTCATTGCAGTCGATTTTAATAATCATTATCCACGACTATGGAGGATACATTGGCTTTGTATTTTGTGAATAGTTTGTTTTTTATTATTTGTTGGTGTAAATACTTGGTTAATCTTTATTTTGTGACCTGATTACACAAAGTTCACCATGGCAGACAAAGAGGAGAATACAACAACACAACATACCGTCCTATTACTTTTTAACCAGTGGACAAGATAGTCTATGATAAGGTATTTAAAACAATTCAGGCTGTGGGACCACATTCTAAGGGAAA
The DNA here is from genome assembly GCA_003671525.1 of Saccostrea glomerata. Taxonomy (NCBI): domain Eukaryota; kingdom Metazoa; phylum Mollusca; class Bivalvia; order Ostreida; family Ostreidae; genus Saccostrea; species Saccostrea glomerata. The sequence continues at coordinate 3,541,589 of PRKT01000010.1, read as the reverse complement.
TAACCCAGCTGAACTGGATAAACGAGTACATTTCTTACTCAAAAAATGTCCACCCAGATATCAAACCAAACGTTCCATCGTTGACTTTATCAACAGAAGGGACAGGGGCAATTCAAAGACAAAAACAATGACTTTATCGCTCTATCCTCCAAAGATTGGAACATAATCTGTTGTTGACAACAAAGGAGAAATAGCTTACGACATACGGCGATATGAAGTCAAAATGGTTAAGAAAGACCGAAAGGAACAGAAAGAACTTGCTATTTGTCGTTCTTTGACTGGATTGGCAGCACGAATGCTAAGCTATCAAGGACTTTCTAAACCTTTAAGTATAGTGTTAGAAACTCCAGACGGTTTTTAGGGGAGTGTAGCAAACAAGGAACAATTACTAGCAGAATTTAACAGTGCCAAGCAAAGAGAAGATGAAAATGCATGAGCATTGAGTGGTAATTCGTTAGTAAATAGCATGCTACATGTACATGAAATGTTGTGAACGGGACTACGAAATGACTTAAAGGATACGACTTAAAGGATATAAGTGCACACAAATATAACACTGAGAAGGATTTTAAGTACCAGTCCATATCAAAATCATGCAAAAGGTGATTCACTCAGATTCTCAGAATTCAATGATTTTCCACTCATAGATTTCTCTTGTCCAATGATCCATGTATGTAAAATAAAAATTGTTTTGAGTCATGGTTACTATGGAAACCTAGTCAAAGTAATTTCCTCAGCAACCAGCAAATTTTTCTAAGTAAAGGCACTGAAAATCACTGATCTTTAAAGCCTGAAATTATATATAAAAACATTAACAACTAGAGGTACTGTGATCAATGAGCTCACTAAATGATACCCCCGCCTCCCATATGATTGTAATAGAAAAGTCCATGTTTTGCTGTGGCCGGGAAACCCAAAATATGTTTCGGATCAAAAATTAAAATAGGAGGTGCTCAATGACAATATGTAATAAAGATTCTGTGAAAGTTTCATTAAATTTCACTCGACGGTATAAGGGGAGTTGCGGATAAGAGATGGGTACCCCAAAGCGTAACAGACAGACGGACGGACGGACATACCGATTACAGTATACCCTCCCACTTTTCAAGCGGGGAGTATAATAATTCTCATTTACTGGTATGATAAAGACAAACTTTAATTGTTTAAAACACAGAAGATATTGATATTTTATTTGAAGCTAGTACTATGGTAGACATACGAGTATATGTATGTTTTCGCATTTTTGCTGATTCAGTATTTTTCTTTGATTTTGACAATAATCAAGGTCAATTAAAAAGACCAGAAGTCTCTGTCGAGACTGAATGTCTACTGGTTTTTACTTATAACAACGGAAGAGAAAAGTAGCAGTTGGGAATTGAAACTTTACAACAGCAATAAATAAAACTAGAGGTACTGTGAGCAATGAGCTCACTAAATGATACCCCCGCCTCCCATAATGCCAATGTGTTGCTATATATTGTTTTACGGTAATGTGTAAAGAGGAATAACTCGTCCTATCAAATGTTATCCAGAAGCTTCTATATGTGACGCCATACGTAAACATATAATGGCAATGTCCATGTTTTGCTATAGGAAACCTAAAATACGTGTCGAATAAGAGAAAAAAGGTAACAGACGGACGGAAATACCGATTACTTTATACCCTCCCACTTTTCAAGCGGGGGATATAATAATGATCCTTGATTAAGTCTCGTTATGTTCTTAGTGTAGTTTTCTAGTGTGCCAAGTTATATTGAAATCAGACCAAAACTGTAGGAGGAGTAGCATTTTGAAATTATTTCACAGAAATTTATATTTTTAGTAACCATGGCAACATCGTTCAACGAAGTCAAAAACTGAAAAACAGAATTATGTCTACTAGTATGCCAAGTTATATTGAAATCAGACTAAAACTGTAGGAGTAGCATATTGAAAAAAATTGTTTACAGACAGACAGACGGACGGACGCATTAATTTCGCATAGCTCTCTTGTTCTCTGACCGGTCACGGTAGCCTAGTGGTAGAGCGTTCGCTTCGTGATCGGGAGGCCCGGGTTCGATTCTCGATCGCGGCGCCGCGTCATACCTAAGACGTAAACATAGGTAGTGACTGTTCCTTCGCCAAGCGCTCGGCACTAGAAGTAAAAGTCACGGGTCTTTCGGATATGACCTTAAAAACGTAGGTCCCGTGTCACGGTAGGCGTTGGCACGCTAAAGAACCCTCACTGCTCAATGGCCCTGAGTGCCGAGTATAGGTCTAAATTTGAAGCCCTTCACCGGCATCGGTGACGTCTCCATATGAGTGAAAAATTCTCAAGAGGGACGTTAAACAATATACAATCAATCAATCAATCTTGTTCTCTGACCAGTAGAGCTAAAAAAATACCAAGCCTATACAAATTTCGCATGACGTTCACATAAAAGTAGAGAACTTTGTATTTTAGATATTGACTTTGAAAGCGTGTTTTTTATCCCGAAAAATCCTACACGTTGCCTAGCAACAAAATGGGATGTTTTGATAGGTAAAAAGAGATAATTGTAAAGGGTTGTGTCAAAAATCTTATCAATTTTTATCTGTTTGTTGCAGATTCAGTTTTTCAAGTAACAATTAATAACTCTTATTTAGTTTTAAAACGCAATAATAAATTATGTTTTTTACTATCCATGGCAACAGCAAATTTTCCTTAGCAACAATGAAAAAACAGTTATCCTTTGACCTTTTTGTATATATGTACATTAGAAACAAATCGATAACTATTCTCAAAATTGTTATTGGGCAAAATGTCAATTTAAGGAAGCTCTAAACACTAACAAAACTCTTTTCGGACTCGGGGAAAAAAATATCATATAAAGGTATGTATATTGAGACTTTTTCATTCATTTAGAATATAGGGTACGTGCCTTATTTGCATAGGGAAAATGATCAAAGACAATGGACTATTTGCGAGCAGAAGTCACGGTTATTTACTTACACTGGGAAAATTTATGAAACTTATTAATTATATTTCTTACTCTTGGTCTAATATAACGCTAAAAATATTTCAATCTGTTATAATTTATGTAATTAACGGTAAATAACATTATTTGTAATCTGACATCTAAGGGCAGATCACTCTTACTGCATAAAACTACCCAATAAATAGAGCTCTTTAGTGTGCAGTGTTTAGAGCGTCCTTAATATGGGTCTGATAAATGTAAATTTTACTTTATTAACCCATGGCAACAATTCTGAATACCAAGCAACCAATTTCGTAACCACTTTACCTTTTTACCTTCAGGCATTTATTATACCCCCCGCTTGAAAAGCGGGAGGGTATATAGTGATCGGGATTTCCGTCCGTCCGTCCTTCTGTCCGTCCGTCCGTCCGTCTGTTACGCTTTTTCTCTTATCCGCAACTCCTCTTATACTACTGAGTGAAATTGAATGAAACTTTCACAGAATCTTCATTACATATTGCCATTGTGCACCTCCTATTTTACTTTTTTATTCGACACGTATTTTAGGTTTCCCAGAGCAAAACATAGACATTGCCATTTTTTGTTTACCTATGACGTCACATAATAGAAGCTTCTGGATAACATTTGACGGGACGAGTTATTCCTCTTTACACATTACCGTAAAACAATATAAAGCAACACATCGACATTATGGGAGGCGGGGGGTATCATTTAGTGAGCTCATTGCTCACAGTACCTCTAGTTTTGAAGGTTTTAAATGAGATTTTCCGTAAAAAGGCATCCTGAATGTAAATTAAAAACAAATACATGTAGATACAAGTAGTATGTATCAAAATATTGTAGAGTTTTGTATATTGTAATATTGTTCATTGTATTTTGAATGGACCCTAAATGTTATTTATTGAATTTACTTCACTGTTCATGTTTTAAATGTGTAAATAACAGGAAACTTGCATTTTTGCAATACTATATTATACTCAGGTACTTATTTGTAAAGCTTAATGTGCGTAATTTTATTTATTACTTGACGGTTGTAATGTTTGTATCTCACGCATTATTTATACGGAGGAAATTCGGACTGAAATGCTACATGTGCTTTTCATTTGTTGGTAATCATTGAATAGTTTATTTGACACACTTACTGATTCATTCCTAGGCTACTTGATGGATTTCTTGAATTCGTAGAGTACCGGTATATGCACTATCGTAATTCCATTATTTTGTACACTTTATGGAGATAGTATAGTTGTCTGCAAGCATTTTCTAAGTTCACGGTTGACCTTTTCTTCCGGGTCAACTTGCTGTTTTTAGATTTCACCTGTATTAATATTTTCATTACGTTGGCATTCTTAGTAAACAAAATAAATATTTTTATTATTTATGTATGAGGTGTTGAATGAAAAGTAGTATTTAAATTGTATAATTTTACTTGTTTGCAAGTTTTAATAACTATGTTGTATGAGACGTTTTCCGTTTAGAGTAAACGAAATCTGTTCTTAGTAGACGAATTTTTTTAGTAAAACGGATTTTAACAGAGTATAAATAAGACGAATCTGTTGATTTTCGGTTAGTCTGCAAATTTTGGGTTTTAGAGAAGCAAGTGGGTTTTAGATAATTTTTGAAAAGGTGTAAGTTTATTTATTCATTCGGAATTAAATTGGGTTTTAATTGCTGGAAATTGTTTTAAAAGAACTCTTTTATTGAAATTAGATTGATCACATATTTCCATAATTTTGGAATCTGATCATATTAATTATTTTAATTAGCGAGGTAATGTGATTAAAAGTCACATATTCAGGGTTTATCTCTGATACAGACTTATTTGAATTCTGATTTTATTTTAGGAGAAATTGTACAAAAAGGAATAAATTCCATATTATTTTGAGGAGGCTTTTTATTTAATATTTTGTTATAAAAGGATTACTGCACTCAATAAATTGTGAAACTTTAAGCAGACTCTTATGTTTCTTTGGTATTGTAATACCTGGTGTCAGAAAAAATTGAATAAATAAAAATTAAAACTTCTATATCTGAACTGCATCATCCTGACAAACGAATTGGGCAGATTAGAGTGCTTCAACTATGACGGAAATGAAGTCAATGGTACAAAATGTGAATGGTAAGGCACTACAGGATAAAGCTACTGACCCTAGCCGCTCTCATTCTCAACATACCACCGATTCCAGAGCAACAAAGAGAGAAGGCAGACATGTTAACACTGGTACTAGACTTGTGAGAGAGGTAAGTTCTGATTCTTCCTCATCAGAAGATGAAGATGACAGGAGCCGTACTTCTACTGTAAAGACCTCCAGTATCATTAGAGATGACAAATACAGTAAGTAATTTGCGGCCAAGTTACCTCCCTTTACAGACACTGAGCAGTGGAAGGTATGGTACAACAGATGTGAGTCAGTTGCTAATCTGAATAAATTGGATGAACATAAGAAATTACAACAGTTGCTGCCCAGAATACAAGGTAAGGCTGCTGAATTTGTTTACGGTTAACTTCAACTATCAGTAACCTCCAATATCAAGCACTCATTCAGGAGATGAAAGAGAGATTTGATGACAACAAAGGCGTGTGTGACCCAGTTCAGTCGACGGAATCAAAACTACAGAGAGTCTGCTGAGGAATATGCAGCAGAACTGAAGCGCCTATATGACAAAGCATATACAAAGAGAGGACCACAGACCAGGCAAGAGGATCTGCTAAAGAGATTTCTGATGGGGCTGCAAAATAACAATGCGAGAATACATGTAGAATTGAACAAGGAGCCAAGTACAATTGAGGAAGCTGTTTACCATGTAGTGCATAACTTTGAGGCTGCTCGGAATACCAACACAGGGACAAATCAAGAGGAAGACCGTGATAGATACCAGCGGACGAGACAAGTGAAGTCTTTCAACGGTGACCCCAAGGTAAAAGACCATGAGGTGAGACAGATATTAAAAAAAATAAAGAAACCGGGCAACAAGGAGGAAAGAAAACCAAAGAGAAACTTAATCAAACAGAACAAGCAAACAGGGCAGAGATGGTATGCATGAATAAGCCTGACATGGAGGGAATGCCTAAAGAGATGTTGGTAGGATTGAAAGATCAAATGCGGGATTAAAACGACAAGAGTCTGTTCTCAGGTAAGCCAATTTACAGCGAGAATAAGAAGAAAATAATTTGCTTCACCTGTCAACAACCTGGCCATATTTCCAAGAATTTTTCACAGAGGATGAACAGGAGATCAGATGAAGGCCATAGAGGATTTATGTCTATTAGACCAGCAAATCAAACAGCTTTCAACACCAATGCCAGAGACTTTGTCCCCAGAGGATCACAACAGTTCAACTGCAGTAGGCCATGAGCAGACCCAGGTGATGAATATGACCTATCTAAATTTGCAAGTGGGACTTTTTTTATTTCAGTAAGTAATTTATTACAAAATATATTCTTAAGTGCAGATGAGAATGAGATAAAGGACCCAAGGTCACTCCATGGGACATAATGCAGAGGAAGTCATTATGAAAGCGATGGGGGATAAAGTGGGTCAAGGTGAAAGAGTCACGGATCCGGTAGGAAGAAGCTTAGATGTCACAGGTTCAGGTAAGATTGAGATCAAGGACTCGGGGACCCAAGGTCACTCCATAGGACATAATGTAGAGGAAGTCATTACAAGAGATTGGGGATAAAGTGGGTAAAGGAGTCAAGGATCAGGTAGGGGAGAGCTCAGGTGTCACAGATTCAGGTGAGATTGAGATCAAGGACCCAAGGTCACTCTATTGTAAGACAGAGGAAACCATTATGAACGAGATGGTGGACGAAATAGGTCAAGGTGAAGAAGTCAAGGATCAAGTGAGGATATTTTACCTGATGATTGGAGCAGAGTGACAGAGCAAGAGAACCATACGCAAGCTGAAGAACTTTCTATCAATAGACAGCAGCCAAGAACTGATGGGATCTATTTAAGAGGCACTTCAGAAAAAATTAAAATATTCTTCACAGTAGACACTGGAGCTGTGAAGTCAGTAATTTCCAAGAGAGTTTACGACAAAATTCCGGAATGGAAAGACCAGTTTTAGAAAAATCTACGCCAATAACTTCCGTCAATAGAGACCACTTGTTGAATTTGGAAAGGCCCTTTTCAAGAAAAAACTTCACACTGTTCAATTTTGTTGAGTTTATTGTTGCAGATATTCAAGATGAAGGATTGATTGGAATTAATTTATTGATGTACAATGACATAGGAGAGGCAAAGATCAATTTGAAAGCAAATACTTTAGAGAGGGCAGACAATTACAGCGTTGACTTGTACGTACAACGCAGTGAAAAGGGACATAATTCATCATAATACCTTATAGAACCAAGTATCAATTTTTTGGAGAAAAATCCAGTTATGATGCAAGCTGTTTAGTTGATACAAGAGAAGAGGTTACTAGTAAGGTAAGAAATTAAACCCGTTCAGCGACACCGTTCAACTTTACCAAGATATCTGAATTGGTGAGGCGGAAGAAATGGAAGGGGAGGTAATCACTATACCAGAACAAACAGACCTCACAAATGAGTCAAACCTTCGCCAGGTAAACATTGACAAGACTCCTGGTTCAATTCCGGAACATTTACAGGGAACGTTTAACAAGGCCTCGGAAGACAAGAGTTCAGAAGAAAGAGTTGATAAGGCAAGTTCTATGTAAATTTTCAGATCTCTTTTCCAGGAGCGATTCTGATTAAGGACTGACTGACTTAGTTAAACATACCATAGATACAGGAAACACCAAACCAATTAGACAACCCCCCAAGGTGGGTACCCCTAGCCTTTGCAGAAGAGGAGAGAAAAAGTACCCAAATGGAATTATTAGGAAATCTAAATCTCCATGGGCAAGTCCTCTTTGTCTGGAAGTTAAGAAATAATGGAAAGATAAGACCTTGTGTCGACTACAGGCAGCTGAACGCTGTAACAAATCAAAACGCTTCCCATTGCCCAGAGTACGTGACTGTTTAGATGCTGTCGCAGGTGCCAAGTACTTTTCGACCTTTGACCTTACATCAGGCCATCACCAAGTACCAATGGAAGACAGCAGCATTCCTAAGACTGCCTTTGTAACTAAGTATGGGCTCTATGAATTCTTATCAATGCCATTTGGACTTTCATGTGCACCGGCGACATTCCAGCGACTGATGGAATTAGCACTTCAAGGTTTCCAGTGAAAATTTTGTCTCATCTATCTAGATGATGTAGTTGTATTTGGATCATCTGTTGAAAACACATGAAACGAGTATCACTGGTCTTTGAATGCATTAGACAAGCAAAATTAAAACTTAAGCCAGAAAAATGTCATTTACTGCAAAAGGAAGTTGCCTTTTCAGGTCATGTTATTAATGAAAAGGGGATTTCTCCTTATCCAGAAAATGTGGAAAAACTTGTACAGATGAAATTCCAAGGAATGTAAGAGAGGTCAGAGGATTTTGAGGGTACGGGTTAGGTAATTATTACAGAAAATTTATTGCAGGATTCCCAAATAGCAAAACCACTGGTTGAGTTGACTCGCAAAAATGTTAAATTCATTTGGACAGAGGAATGTGAGCAGTCGTTCAATGACCTTAAACGAGCATTGACTGGAGCTGACATAATGGCATACCCTATAGACCCAAGGAATATTCATACTGGATACTGATGCCAGTTATTATGCTATTGGGGCCGTACTCAGTCAAATTCAAGATGGACAGGAAAAGGTCTTAGCTTATGGAAGCCACACACTAGGAAAGTCTGAACGGAATTACTGCGTTACCGATAAAGAGCTACTGGCTGTGAGATACTTCTTCGAGTACTATAAACAATATTTACTCGGTCCTTACTAGTTTGTAGTAAGGACCGATCATCAGGCATTGGTTTGGCTCTTCAGTCTCAAGGAACAAAAAGGGACGTATAGCTCGTTGGATAGAAATATTATCTCAATACAATTTCAATGTGCAGTACCGGTCTGGTAAAAAGCATGGAAATGCTGATTCCCTTTCTAGAATGAGTATCAATCCCAGAAATTGCACTTGTGAAAATAATGAAATCGACTATATGGAGCCTCTACCTTTGAAGTGTGGTCCATGCAGTAAATGCAGGAAGAAAACTAAAGGTGATGAGTCAATTACTGTAGGAACAACCAGACCAAGGGGTGACTGATGAAAAGTCATTGAACCTGCAAGGATCAGATGATGTTATTAGGACCATCACTACCAGGTCAAAGGAAGAGCATCCAGCACCACTTACAGGGGAAATCAAATCAATGTTTCTAAATTACAACAGGAAGATCCTGATTTAAAAATTGTATATCAGTGGGTGAAGATGAATCGGAGAGCCAGTCATACATGTACAGAGGTACGTAAACTTGGTCCTACCATTCGTCATTATTTGCATTTATGGAACTCTCTTTGCATAGTTGACAATATCTTGTAAAAGAAATACTATCGCCGATGTGATAGTTTAGAGCATCTGCAGATCATAGTACCACTCTCCTTACGAGGCACCATTTTAAAGTACATGCATGACAGTTTGATGGGGGGGGGCACCTTGGAGTTACCAAAACATATGGTAAGTTAAAACAAAGATTCTACTGGTATGAGAAGACGTCCTTATCTGGGTGAGGAAGTGTGACACATGTGCACGGAACAAGCCTGAGCAGAGAATCCCTCGAGCTTAATTAGGAGAAAACCAAGTAAGAGGGCCGATGGACAGATTAGCAACAGATTTGCTGGGACCACTCTCAGACACTCTTTGTGGCAACAAGTATGTCCTCGTAGTTACTGATCACTTTACTAAGTGGGTTGAAGCCATAGCCGTACCTGACCATACAGCACAGACATGTACACACTACTTGTTACAGGTAGTCTGTTAGTTTGGGTGTCCTTTGACAATTCTATCAGATCAAGGTAGGTGTTTTGAAAGCAATTTGTTTCAGGAATTTTGTCATTTATTGTAGATAAAGAAATCAAGAACGAGCCCTCGGAACCCTAGATGTATTGGACTTGAAGAGAGGTTCAACAGGACATTAGTACAAATGATTAAATCTTATTTGAAAGGGGAGCAAACTGAATGGGACAAAAATTTACACTTTATCACAGCAGGTTATAGAGCAACTCCACATGACTCTACAGGACTTACACCTAACCTCCTCATACTTGGGGGGAGAAACCCGACTACCAGCTGATTTGATGCTAGGGAATAGTACTTCAGGATTGAGTTGCTCAAAACACTGGTTAAGGTTAACCACTGGTTAAATCTCTTATCCAGCGGTTAACTTTTAACCATTTGTTAAAATCTGTTGCTCAAAATTTATCCACTGGTTAACTTTGCAATCCAGTGGTTAAATATTGGCTAAAGTTAGCCATTCCACAGAGGTGGGTTAAGTCTGTTAACCAGTGGATAAATATGACTTAAGAATTATTATTTGTTGTAAATTTTGGGGTATAACAAAAGAAACAAAGGCTTATAGATATTGTAACCAAGAATTTAATTTTGATGAATACTTAAAAAGACATATGCAGTAATTTAAAGTCATGTTGATGTGGTTTTGTAGCAATATTAGGCAGGAATAACAACACAGTCAGGGATATGATAGGTTTTTATGTCTTCATCGTCAGCTGAAATGTTTGAAATGGGTTCTTTCAAGGATTAATCTGTTGGCATTACAAAGCATCTTATTAAGCGGCCTTCCCTTGCTGAAAAATAAATAATTATTATAGGTATATTTTTAAATTTTGGTACTATACCCCCCACGAAATAGGATTTTCGCCTTTTGGAAATGGACATTTTCTTTTATTTTTTTTTTTTGCTTGTCAGGTTTTTTTGAAGGTAAAAAATTTTTTTTATTACACTTAGCCCCCATCCCCCCACTTTCGATTTGCTTCCGACGCCAATATCATACCACTACGCCACGAAGTCTTGGTAATCAAGTGGATAAAATTAAGACAGATTGTTGAATTTTGAAATAATTTTAGAAGAAAAATTAAATACATATTTTCAACATTTTCAATATGAAGACCACCTTTAACCAAAATTATCTAAACATAATGAAGTGCAGTCATATCCAAATAAAATTGTTCAGAAGTTGTTTTTCTGGTTAAGGGTGGTCTTTTCCTACAGTTTGTCATTGTTTAGGGGAGTACCTCAGTATTTACTATATTCTCCATATAAACTGGACTATTTTTATAATTATCATAAGAGGGAGTATTATTTTTGTGTGAGTTGCTTTAAGGCATGTAAAAACTAACATTGTATGACAAAATTTTGGTTTAACAAAGTATTTAAAATATCACTACTAGAGTAGGCGAAAGTGACTATCAAATGCGCTATGGCTCTTTTAATTGTATGGAGCGAAATGTATTAGTGACGAACTCGCTATATCTACTTGCATATTCGACCATGACCTTTCTGTCATAATAAAAAAAAAAATGCTACCCACTTTCAGACAGTGTTAGTGTATTGTAATGCAGGATTACATAATTGTGATGAAAGTTATTTCTTGTTTGGTAATATTTTATAAACCACTGTAGAGATCTTTCTGTCAAGGTATATGTATAAAAGCTTTAATACAACAAGTGCGAATTTCTTCGATTAATAGCAGACGTCGTTTACATGGTGTAAACAAGTAAAGGTGTCCTGACTCCAATCAGTTATTATTTATGTATGAAACGATACAAATTGATGTACAGTATTTTCCTCGTAATTATAGCTGTCTTGATTAGTTATTGTTTTTAAAATATTTTCTGTAAAACTAGTAAGATCTAACAGCTTAACGAGCATCTAACCTCTACTGTCTCTAGGTTTCTGCAATCATTCTATCCATCTTACCTGTGGTGCTAATCCTTTCCCATTCATTGTGTTTACATTTACTGCATCCTAGCTCCACTTGAATTTTCAGCAAAGAATAATCCCAGCTGACTTGTGTGTTCCTCACTTTTTGAGACTAAAGCGTTTGTTTAGTTTTGATACTGTTACATGTCGATATTTCTCCACTTCTCCACATACAGTTGTAACGTTAAAACGTCTCACTATTTACTTATTTGATATTTACCATGGTAGCCATTTTTTTTTTGATTGACAACTGGACAAGTGTAATGCATTGTGGGATACTAACCAGTGGTTAAATCATTTAACCTGTGGTTAGTTAACCAGAGGCTAATTTTATTTTGAGCAACAAATATTTAACCAGTGGTTAGTTACCCAGTGGATATAGAATTTAACCAACGGCTAACTTATCCAGTGGTCAAATTTAACCAGTGTTTTTAGCAACCCAGTCCAGGACTGGGTTGCTCAAAACACTGGTTAGCGTTAACCACTGGTTAAATCTCTTATCCAGTGGTTAACTTTTAACCATTGGTTGAAATCTGTTGCTCAAAATTTATTCACTGGTTAACTTTGCTATCAAGTGGCTAAATCTTGGCTAAAGTTAGCCATTCCACAGAGGTGGGTTAAGTCCCTTAACCAGTGGATAATTTTGACTAACAAGTTATTATTTGTTGTAAATTTTTTGGGATAAATAACAAAAGAAACAAAGGCTAATAGACATTGTAATAAAAAATTTAATGTTGATAAATACCAAAATTGACATTTGCAGTCATTCATAAGTTGAATTGGCTTTGTACATAGCAATATTAGGCAGGGATAACAACACTGTCAGAAATATGATAGGTTTTCAAGTCTTCATTGTCAGCAGAAATGTTTTAAATGGGTTCTTTCAAGGATAAATTTGTTGGCAGTGCAAAGGATCTTGTCAAGTGGTCTTCCCCTGCTGAAAAATAAATAATAATTATTATATGTACATTTTAAACAAAATTTATAAATGATTAAAATTGTTGGTCATTTGCATATATGTCTAATTATTTATATAGATAAATTGAAACATTATTTGTGTTACCTAACATAAACTTTGAAATTGAATTGAGAATTTTCAACCCTCCCCCACCTGACCTCCCTATTTCAAATATCTTGAATTATGTATTTGGTTTTTTTTCTTCCAAAATAATTAGGGATGGCAGTTTGTAACCGGTTAATCGAGTAATCGGTCGGAACGATGGTAATCGGTTAGAAAATCTGTAATCGGTTAGTCGCAAAAAATAAAATATATGTAAAATTGTGTACAATTTTCGTAAAAAATACATTTGAAAAAAGTTTTCTGCGTACAGGGTTAATAAATTAGCGTATAAAAGATTACTTAAACTGATGGCTCTGCTGATGAAATTGGTCAGTTTGTGTAGTTTCAATTACTGTGAAAACACCATGTCGTTACCCCGTTTATTGTACTTCTTTAATAATTACAAATGAAACCCTGTTAGCTCTGTTAATTGGTATGTTTTTTGTTGTCAGTTATCTATCCAATTAAACAATGTATTGAATTAAGGGCAGATTTAGCTCAAATCTACTTTTATGACAAAGCAGAAAAACAAAAATTGTATGATATCTGCTCTGGAAGTTATCGGTGATTTTTAATTCTATGCCTTTTTTATGTTTTTCTTTAAATTGTCTTGTCCACGGAAATTTAGATAAAAATATATTACCTTTAGTTGTCTGATTCGGACAATTATAAAACTTTTTGAACTTTCGTTATGACCTTTCTGATAGGGCTACTTGAAAAAAATAATTGTCAAAAAAAGTGTATTTTTGATACGATTAACCGGTTCATCAGTCAGAACGTGTAACGATTAGCAATTTTGCATTCGATTGCCATCCCTAAAAATAATATTAATTATTATTAATAAAGATTTTTAATTACTACAAATATTGATGCTAATATCAACAGATGTGGTGTTTATTAAATACACTTTGAATAATGCATTTTAGTTACACAGCGAAATCTAATTGTACGGAGCGAAATGCATTAGCAACGAACTCGCTATATCAACTTGTATGACCATGACCTTTCCGTAATATTAAAAATCAAAATACTATCTACTATCAGTGTTAGTACATTGTAATACAGGATTACATAAATGTGAGAAAAGTTATTCATTGTACGGAAATATTTCACATACCACTGATCCGAATCTTTCTGTCAAGGTATGTATGAAAGCGATAATACAATAAGTGCGAATTTTCTCGAAAAATAGCAGACGATGTTTACATCGTGTAAAGGTGTTATGACTCCAATCAGTTATTATTTAAGTATGAGACGATACAAATTAATGTATTTGCCTCGTAAGTATAGCCAATTCTTGGATAGGAATAATTTCGAAGAGATACTGTAAACGTATTACATTTGGCTGTGTATTCTTTTTGGCGGAAAGCAATATCCGCTAATTCAAGTACAACGCTAAATGTCTGGCACATATATCTATAAAGAAGAAGAATAAGATATGCGCTAAATCAAATCCACGCTAACTTGTTTAAAATCCAATTTCCGCCAAATATCGTACACGCTAAATATGATACATTTACAGTATATGGCGATTCACTATGCCTATAAAATACTTTATTTAAAACTAAGATTTAACAGTTTCTAGCGTCTAAGTATCTCCCATCAGTCTGAACACAGCCTCATATCCATCTTACCTTTGATGCTAATCCTCCTATGCCAGTCTATGTGCTTACTGCATCCTCCACTTGAATTTTCTGCAAAGTATAATCCCAGCTGACCTGTGCTTTCCTCACTTTTTGTGACTAAATTTTTTGTTTAGTTTTGATAACTGTTACATCTCGATATTTCCCCACATCTCCAATACGGTTGTAACATTAAATTCTCACTATTTACTCATTTGATATTTACCATGGTAGCCATTTTTTTTTGGTTGACAACTGGACAAATGTAATGCATTATGGGATACTAACCAGTGGTTAAATCACTTAACCAGTGGTTAGTTAACCAGAGGATAATTTTATTTTGAGCAACTAATATTTGACCAGTGGTTAGTTGGCCAGTGGATATAGAATTTAACCAATGGCTAACTTACCCAGTGGACAAATTTAACCAGTGTTTTAAGCAACCCAATCCTGCAGAAGGGATATTTCACAACTATGGAGAATATGTTGAGAATCTGAGACTATGTCTGCTTAAAGCTTATTCAGTAGCAAGGAGACACTTGAGAAAAGCTGCCGAACACCAGAAGGAAACTTACGACGTTAGAAATTGGCAACACCATTATGAAGAAGGACAATTAGTTTGGTACTTAAACGAGAGTAGAAAGAAGGGAATATGTCAAAACTACAACCAACTTATCTCGGTCCTTTTGTAATATTGCGGAATTTAATGACTTGATTTTTAGCATCCAATTAATGCCAACGGATTCTCGCGTTATTCACCACAACAAGCTGGAAAAGTATGAAAGAAAAGACAAGCAAGAGTGGGCCAAGAAGCTGTTAAAGAAGTTGAAAATACCATGTCGGTCTTAAGTTTATACTGGTGTTGTACAGCCTCCTCAAGATAATTAGTGTTTAAAAAGAAAAAAAGGGAACAGAACTCAGGTTTTTGTATGGTTGGGGGTGGCTCTTTAGAGATTAATTATGTTCTTTTATTTTATATATGTGAATTTATATGTAGATGGCAGATTTGGAGGAGATTTTAAGAAGGGGGAGAGCGTACCAGTGTCTGTTGTGTGACCAGTACGAAGGGGAAAAGAGACACGTTATACCGCACATTTAGAAATACCATATACCCTTGGATAGCGCCCCCTTTTACTGAAGTTTATGCCACTACATTACGACTGATAGGAAGAAGCTCCAGGAACACGTAACACATTATGCCAAACACCTGGAAGAGGCTAACGACATGCCAGATCAAGGGAAGAGCTTCCTACACGAAAATAAAGACCCGATCCACCTAGAGGAAGGAAGCTACTTTTGCAAAATGGGAAGAAAGGAGTCTCATTACCTTTGGGCGAGTCGGTTTAGGAAGGGCACCCCAACCTCCCCAGGCGCAGACACCAACACCATTAGCCTTCCTCCTTCTGTGGCCACCACGATCAGACCAGCTGAAGAAGTCTTGACAACCCCAGATCCTAGCATAGCAGCAGAACCAACGGAAGCGGCTATCTATCCAGTGGATGACTTTCTCAGCTACGAGCCCAACCTGGACATCCTGGACAAGCTCCTTGGTTACGCGACACCTATCAAGTCCGTGGTGACAGCTGAGACACTTGTGGCAAATAGGAATGCACAGGAAACTTCGGGGAAAAGGTTGTACGAGAAAGATGATGATAAGATGAAAGATGAAGAGGATAAAGGGGAAGAAAAGGAAGATGACAAGGAAGGAGAGGAAGAAGGGAAAGAAGGAGGTGATAAGAAGAAAGAGTAGTGGTCAAGAGGAAGGACACTAAGAAGAGGGAAAGATCAGATTCAACCAGCAGTTCCAGCAGCTCGAGTAGTTCCAGTGACAGTGAAGATGAAGAGAAGACCAGAAAGGAGAAGAAACCACTGAGTCAGTCATCACTGAGAGCAGCTTTGGTACCAAAATAAGACACTATGAACAACCATCTTCTCATGATTCATGACGTGTTGCACCACATGATGGGGGAAATGAAACAACAAACAGCTCACTTGAGAGAGATGAGAGATGCACAACGAACCAACACTACAGCGGCTCTCACACCTGTCCCAGTGAGAAGAAGAGAGGATGCGCCGAGAAGGAAAACACCAGAAAGGAGGAGAACGCCGATCAGGAGAAGGCAGACGTGGAGGAAATAAGTTTTCATTTTGCTGATTGTAACTGTTTCATACTTAAATGTAGACATGTATGTTCTACAATTTTAGGAGATTAGTATTTAAGTGATTTTTGAAAGAATTCAAATGTGTTTGAAGTGTTTATTGTTGTATTTGTTGTATTTAAAATTTCCGTGAGGACACTGGAAACTTAAGAGGGGGATAATGTAGAGTTTTGTATACTGTAATATTGATCATTGTATTTCAAGATGGCCCCCTAAATGTTATTTATTGAATTTACTTCACTCTTTATGTTTTAAAGGTGTAAATTACAGAAAACTTGCATTTTTGTAATACTATATTATACTCAGGTACTTTTTTGTAAAGCTTAATGTGTGTAATTTTATCTATTACTTGACGGTTGTAATGTTTGTGTCTTACGCATTATTTATATGGAGGAAATTCGGACTGAAATGTTACACGTGCTTTTCATTTGTTGGTAATCATTGAATAGTTTATTTGACACACTTACTGATTCTTTCCTAGGATACTCGATGGATTTCTTGAATTGTTAGAGTTTATGCAATATCGTAATTCCATATTTTGTACACTTTATGGAGATAGTTGTCTGCAAGTATTTTCTAAGTTCACGGTTGACCTTTACTTCCGGGTCAACTTGCTGTTTTTAGATTTCACCTCTATTAATATTATATACGTTGTAAATGTCATCAGGTTGGCATTGTAAGTAAACAAAATAATATTTTTATTATTTATGTATGAGATGTCGAATGAAAAGTAGTATTTAAATTGTATAATTTTACTTGTTTGCAAGTTTTAATAATGGAACTATGCTGTATGAGACGTTTTCCGTTTAGAGTAAACGAACTCTTTTCTTAGTAGACGAGTTTTTAGTTGGTTAAACGTATTTAAACAGAGTATAAATAAGACGATTCTGTTAATTTTCGGTTAGTCTGCAACTTTGGGGTTTTAGAGAAGCAAGTGGGTTTTAGATATTTTTGAAAAGATGCAAGTTTTTTATTCATTTGGAATTTAATTGGGTTTTAACAGCTGGAAATTGTTAAGAACTATTTTATTGAAATTAGATTGCTCACATATTTCCATAATTTGGAAATCTGATCATATTTATTATTTTAATTAGCGAGGTACTAGTAATTTGATTAAAAGTCACATATTCATGGTTAATCTTTGAATCAGACTTCTTTGAATTCTTTATTTTTGGAGAAATTGTAGGAAAAGGAATCAATTCCATATTATTTTGAGAAGGCTATTAAATTAATATTTTGTTATAAAAGGATTACTGCACTCAATAAGGGGACGACCATTTGATTCGGGGGGGGGGGGGGGGGGGGGA
>PRKT01000010.1:3500768-3516798 GCA_003671525.1 Saccostrea glomerata | reverse complement strand
GCAATTTCTATTTTTAGTAACCACGGCAACACCGTTCATCGAAATCAAAAACCGATACACAGAATTATGTATCTTAGTGTATTCTACTTGTGTGCCAAGTTATACTGAAATCAGACCAAAACTGTAGGAGGAGTAGCATTTTGAAAGAATTTCACAGAAATTTCTATTTTTAGTAACCACGGCAACACCGTTCAACGAAATCAAAAACCGATACACAGAATTATGTATCTTAGTGTAGTCTACTTGTGTGCCAAGTTAAATTGAAATTAGACCAAAACTGTAGGAGGAGTAGCATTTTGAAAAATTGTTTACAGACAGACGGACAGACAGACGGACGGACGCCGGACGCATTACTATCGCATAAGCTCTTCTGGTCTCTGACCAGTAGAGCTAAAAACATGCTTTAAAAAAATTAAAATAAAATAGCATTCATTGAATAAAAGTCTAATTCATCTACAATGTACAAGTTTGTTTCTTAATTTTAATAAAATGAAAAATGCATTTTTGCATAGACAACCGAAGTGCAAAATTTAATCATGGTGAAATCTGGGGATTAAACTACCTGGATTCTGAAAATGGGAAATACATTTTTTTTTTGTCCTCCAAAATGCCCATTTTAAAAAACTGAAAGTGTAATCAAATCTTGCGTTTAGACCACAGTTTCGAGCATAATACAATATTAAATAATAAAAAAAAGAACACTATTTATATAAAATACTCTTCTCTGTTAAAATTGGTTCATACACTCACCTCAGTCACTGGTTCGCTCAATATAGTTTAATAATTTATATATATATATATTGTTTCTTTAGTGATATTTACTTCAATTTTAGTATGTTGTAGTTAAGTATATTCTCAGTTTATCTTTATATTAAAATTAAATGAAATTATAATTTGAATGAATCCTATGAGAAAAAAAAAACAATACTTCACGTCTAAAATCTAAAATTTTCATCACCAAATCCAAAAACATCTGAGAGAGAACCAAATGAATGGAACACCGACTCAAGGGATTGTACTTTCAATTTGTCATACCATATAAACATCAACAATCTATATCAAACGGCTTGAAATTAAATTATATTTAAAATGATGAACCATTCATATCTTTCCAAAATATAATAGCAAACTCATACGTACGAACTGAATATATAAAACAAATAAAAATAAATCTTTTTTTTTCTTATTAAAATATTAAACTCACTCTAATATTTTTTTATAAACCATATATTAAAAAAAGGAATGTCGTCAGATGCATCAGCATACCGGAAAATTGTTTTCGTATATTAGTTTTTCCCGGTGAGGCTGCATATCAGTGGACTCTACATGCAAGAAGCATCCAGATACAACAGCGCCATCGAAAACCAGGTAGGCCCTATGTGTTTCTATTATTTTTTTTAAAGATAGAATATTAATATGAAATACATTTTTTAAAAAATACACAACAAACCTGCCGATTCATGTTTTTAATCTTGTTCATTTGATCGTCATATGTTGAAAATTCGCCTATCTACCGGAAACAGCTCGTGAAACAGAAAAGGTGAAAAAAAAAAAACGAAATTGGTTCAACGAATCCCGGAAACTTCAAAAGATATACAAAAACTGAAATATTAATAAATTTTACTTGTTTGATTTGATATTTAAAACAGAATACTGAATTTATAATAAAAATAAACCCCTGATTTCATATATATTATAAAAAAGACTGCAGAAATAATTTAATACGAAAAAAATATGCAGATCACTTTATATAGTTTTTTTACAAAGCTCACCTGAGACTGTAGTCTGGAAGAAATACCGTGTCAGATCGTTTATTTTCTCCTTCTATAGAAATGTCCACACAATAAATATTTTCGATTTCATGTATGTATTGAGCGTATTCTAGTTTTAAAAAATTTGGATTGGGGGGGGGGTCATCTCTGCAATATAAACTACAAAGATTATCAAATGCAGGAACAAGAATCTATAATATAACCAGAAGTCTCTGTCGAGACTGAAGCTCTACTGGTTTGAACTTATAGCAAAGGAAGAGAAAAGTACTTAAGCAGCTGGGATTTGAAACTTTACAACAGCAATAAATAGAATAATGATTGTTGATAAAGTCTCTTTATGTTCTTAGTGTAGTCTACTTGTGTGCCAAGTTATATTGAAATCAGACCAAAACTGTAGGAGGAGTAGAATTTTGAAACAATTTTACAGATATTTCTATTTTTAGTAACCACGGCAACACTGTTCATCAAAATCAAAAACCAATACACAGATTTATGTATCTTAGTGTAGTCTACTTGTGTGCCAAGTTATACTGAAATCAGACCAAAACTGTAGGAGGAGTAGCATTTTGAAAGAATTTCACAGAAATTTCTATTTTTAGTAACCACGGCAACACCGTTCATCGAAATCAAAAACCGATACACAGAATTATGTATCTTAGTGTAGTCTACTTGTGTGCCAAGTTATATTGAAATTAGACCAAAACTGTAGGAGGAGTAGCATTTTGAAAAATTGTTTACAGACAGACGGACAGACAGACAGACGGACGGACGCCGGACGCATTACTATCGCATAAGCTCTTCTGGTCTCTGACCAGTAGAGCTAAAAACATACTCTGCCATTTTTGTGTTTTACCTATTTGTTTTAAATTATCAGATAGCTTTTTTTGATAATGACTTCTGATCATTATCCGAAACAAGTACTATTATTTTAAAATAAATATTCTCTCTCTCTCTATCTCTATTAAATCTAAAATTAATTTGTACATGGTTGTTTTAATTGTATAGGTAAAATGGCAGAGCAAACATTAATGGAATGGCTAGAGGAACTAGACTTGCAGGAATATGAGCCAAAACTAGTTCAAAAAGGTGTATGTAACTGAAAAACATTTGAAAGAAGTTGGAATGTTGGAGCTAGAAATTATTCGATGCTTAGATAAAATTGATGAACTACGTAAGAGAAAAGAAGAGCCACCAAATGAGAAACAAAAGGAAAAAATAATAGTCCACATGCTATCATCTACTTTTGGGAAATCCTTTGCCATCCCAAGTGAAAGTCTCAAGCGCGAATATGGAGAGTTGTACTATATAACCCCAGTAAATGCCAAACAAGAGGAAAACAACAAATTCATATTGCAAATGTGTGCCGCCAACAGATGGCGGTTTTCCTAAAAAAAAAGGATACAATGAAATGGGGAAGAAAGGAGAGAGAAGATCGATTGAACAGTTTTTTGACATTTTGTGATCTCGAAGTACTAAATGGCAAGGACAATACCCGATATTACAAGGAACAAAATGTAAATTTTCAATTAGAAAACCTGAAAGACGCATACGGAGATGTTTTAAAATTTGCTTCAGGTGGAAATGACTTACCAAGCACGAAGATTGAAAGATATACCATGTGTAAGGAGAAACTGGAGCAGATCTCAAAGGTGGCTCAGGGGGCACTTGAATATGTGCAAAAGAAACTTGATGAAGTGAATGGGAAGGAGGGCTATGGTGAGCCTCAAGCTTATTGGTCAAAAATTAAAAGAAGTGCCATAAAATCTACTGAAAAAATGGAAAATGTATCAAAGATGATAGGAAACCTGAAAGTGGATGAGATGGACACTATTAATAGAAACAAAGCAGAGAGAAGAAAGTTGGTAAAAAATAAAAATAAAATGTTAAGAAGGCAAGCCCTTAGAGGGGCATCGAAGTTAATTACCCAAAGAAGGCGCAACGTTGCAAAGCAAACGTTGAAAAGTGCACCTATTTCATAAGGCCAAGAAAAAATTTAAAAGTGAAGTCTGAATCGTGGAAAGGTTGCAAATACTTTTTGTTTTGAGACAATGTAGAAAGGTTTGTTTGATGTATATATTTGTTTTGATGTTGGCTTTCCTCCATTATTATTGTTGTTATAGATGTTGTTAAAGATTTTGTTTGATTTATATGTAATTTTCTTGAATAAACTACAAGTACTAAAAGACCAATTATACTTTGTATTAATTTACTGGGGAAAATCAGTTGCTATATGTAATTCTTTGACAAGAAAATTTATATTTTGCGGTGCCTATTTAGAATTCAGCAGGCTTGTATTTAGTGATTCATCACACCTACTGAGTGCACATTGTGGTACTCACATTGTCATGTAGATGAACTGACTCGTATCCAGTCTGTACCACAAGTATTGTCTTTAAATAACAATGATGCTCACTGCTTAGTCTGTGATTTTCTCCTTCATTGTGTAGTGGTCATGATGCAGTCGGCCATTGTGTACGGTGCACAAGGATTTTTTTAAATCTCATTTTAAATGCTACATGTATTTGGTCCTAAAATGGCGAGCAAAGCGAGCCACAAAAATGCCGATTTGAAGATGTCGAGGTTAAGAATTACATAAAAACAAGAAAGGTATTTTCACAATATTTTAATAGCATCAGTCAAGGTCAGATTATTTATTTTCTTCGCAGTGGAGGACATATTATTTATTTTCAACATTTTCAAGGACAGATTATTTATTTCCAAAATCTGCCAGGCCCCCCCTCAGAATCAAATGGTCGTCCCCTAAATGTTGTAACTTTAAGCAGACTCTTTTGTTTCTTTGGTATTATAATACCTGGTGTCAAAAAAAAAAAACAAATTTGAATAAATAAAAATCAAAACTCCTATATCTGATCTGCAACATTCTGACGAACTAATTTGACAGTTTAGAGTGTCAGCACGTTAAAATATCTTTATTGTTGTGAAGATTCCCTGGAATAATAACTAATTCTTGGGTTGCCATGGTAATAAGTGGTACATTGCCAAGAAAACAAACTTTTTGTTTGCAAAATACTCTACAGTTGTACTTGGCCCCTGGTTTTTACATATGTGCAAAACTAAATGATAGTTTTAGCATTCGTGTTTCTTCAAAAAGTATAATTTTTATCATTACCATGGATATAATATCGTAAATTAATTTAGCTTAGCTACTATTCTTTATGAAATATAAAGGCTCTCATAAAGCTTTGTTAAATTTTACAGGCAAGAACCTCTAAGAATTTTTGTGAAAACTCGTTAATATTTCTCTAAAGGAATCTGAAAAAAATGAAGGGAGAGGGGAAAGTTGGAAACAGAAAATTTAATCAAGGACGAAAAGTTGAAGGCGTGTGGGTGTTTGGAGGGATAGAGAGGGTGCGATTACAGAACTGTTTTTTCAGCACCGTGACAGATCACTCGAGGGAAACATTACTAAGCATCATCAAACAGATTATTTTACCAGAAACTACTATTATATCTGACTGCTGGAAAGCATATGACATTGTCGACTAGGAGGGATTCAATCACTTAAAGTTTAACCATTCTCTGCATTTTGTTGATCCTACCACTAGTGCACACACAAACACGATTGAGTCAACTTGGAGAGCACTGAAAAAATCCTTGCCAGTGAGCGGGATTGTAAAATCTCTCTAAGACAATTATTTTAGCCAGTACTGTATGCGTAAAAAATAAGTAAAAGACTCCTCAGATCCATTCTTAAAATTGAAGATCTTATAAAGTCAGTGTACAACGCCAAAATTCTCATCCCTCGACTTAGTTGCGACAAATCTCAACCTACTTCGCCCAGAAACAACGACATGTGCTACAGCCTATTTTGTCTCCAAATATTAATGACAGCATGGATGATTTTGTTATCTCAAGTAAGAAGATTTCCAATTTTTTTTTATACCGGTATTTGATTATTACCCAAATCACTCAGTCAAATGCGTTTTGTTGAAGCGGTGAGATAATGGCAGTTTGTTTGCATTATGCATAGCAACGGCAAGGGCATAACCGCCCATGCGCAATCGCGTGATTATTAATGGCCCTACTAAAGAAACAACAGAGTACACTCAGTTATACCTCTAGGAATGTTTGGTAAACTGAGACAGAAATTATTTTACAAGGAAAGAGGATAACAACTCTTTTAGCCATAGGTTCAACAGTGTCGACTTTAAAGATAAGATTTTACAAGAAGGAACCATCCAATTTATTGAGATGAAACCTTAGATTATAAAGTCTACTTATCAACATTTTTATGCTTCATAATACATGTGTAATTTGCAATGTTTCTTAAAAAGATAAACGAAACTCAAAATTTTTAGATTTGCTCCTAAAACAACTGGCGACGTAAATATGCATGTAGTAAATAATAGGACCTTAAATCATCAATTTTAAAAGGGCCAAAATTAAGGGAATTCCGATATTAAACTAGCGTCGTCATTTCATAAAAACTATGGATTTAGTGAAAAATTACAACAGGTGATGGGCAAACCATGAACAAGTTGTTATGAGTTCATTTAATGTATATCGGTTGAATGCTAAAATCTCGCATTGAGCGATTGAGGGGCAAAATGAAAACCAACTTTCCCTCTGTGTTCAATAATTCAGGCGTAAAAGAATTTGATTACGCGATAAGTATGTACTGGTCCCTGCTGAAAAATCAGGTAAGAACACTGTCTTTTTTATTCAAGTCGCTCGCGTTGCGCTGTGGTATGGGTGTCTGCTCTAGAGTCGCAATATAAGTAATTGATCCTTTAAAGTTACGTCGCTGATTCGAATCTCACTTTGGGGTGTGGAGACCGGTCCTTCGGAGGTGCTGGAACAAAAAAGGATCCCTCAATGCTCAATGACATTAAGTGCCAAGTTAAGACAAAAACTTGCTAGCTCTCCACTGGCAAGTGGTGACGTCTCCATATGTGTGAAATATTTTCGAGAGGGGCTTACAATAGGCAACGAAAAAAGAAAAAAACACCATTCATTGGTAGTAGTCATTTGCAAAATTATTTTGTAAAAAAAAATCTGGTTATACATACAAGTACTCTGAAGATTATGTTAAAAAAGATGCTTGAGTTTCTAATTGACAATACCTATGCTGTAGACGAAATTTTGTTTTTACATGAAGCAGAATTTGTTTAAAATCTTGTATATGCAAAGAAGAAGACTTGCTCAGCATAGCTACATGTATATAGAATACGTATTGTCAATTAACAATGGTTATTTCAATTTTTAATTATGTCGATACGATATATCCCGGTGATCTTGAAATAAATTACAGTGGACCTTCAGATATCCGGACGCCAGATATCCGGATGCTTCAGTATCCGGACGATTTTTCATCGGAACGAAATTTTAAAATGTTATACTGTCTTGTTTATCTGGTGATTCAGATATCCGGATGCTTCACATATCCGGACAAATTGACTGGGAACCAAAGCGTCCGGATTAATGAGGGTCCACTGTATACCACAGAGTCTGAAACATTTGTTTCATGTTTGTATATATTTTACTGGGAAAAGACGTTAATGGTAAATTAAATTTGACAAGCTTTATGATAAAACTTTTCAGTCGTCAACTCCCCTTCATCAGCTACATGCGGGGTTTGAATCTCTCAATTGATTCGATACGCAAGAGTATGCTCTATGTATGAACAATTTATAAAACGAGGACTGTTATTGAAAAACAAGTTGATGCGACAAGAATACCAACGGTCTTGTTAAAAGTTTATAATTTCGTAATATGTATGATCGATACATATACAAGGGCGTAGTCAGCAAATATAATTTAAAATCAAGTCAAATACTGACTGGTGTTTTCACACTTATTGTTATGCCATTATTTACACACTAAATTGTCGGCGGATTTTACTGACCTAAATGTTTGATATCTTATTTGAATCTTTAATGATGTAATGCGGCAAAAAAGCACGGGATTTCAAAAATCTTAATTCAGAGAGTGAAAGTTTTTGAGATTTGTTAATATGTGACTTCATTGCAGCTGGCCGCAGATCTGTAGCTCGCTGATCTGAACAAAAAATTGGGATGGATGGCGAGAACTAGAGAGCCACCCGTAGAAAAACTGTTTACTTCGCAAGAAAAGTTGTACTCGTTTTTGTACTGATTTCTTCAAATTCCTATCTCAACTGCTGTAGAGGGAAGTTAAGCAACATTCAATCAATCTATCTTATCTCAATTGTACAAAAGCGTGATTTCAAAATATTTCTTTGATCCCTATAAGCTATACTATCATATTGACTCCTATAAGCTATACTATCATATATTTTATCTGCACGAAATGGGCTCAGTGTATATAGGCAAAATTTTCGATGAATTGCAATTCAGGCCCAAGAGGGCTATTTACAATTGTAATAAGGAATGTTCGCAGTTTGGAAAACATGGAGAAAAAAATCGAAAAACCGCGCACTTGTAGTGCGCAATGTACACTTATACGGTGGCACTGTAGGTCTTCGGTCTGTCAATATTTTCTTTTCGGAGCTACATGTACAGTTCTGCAGCCAACTTCATTCGTGGGTGTGATAAATTTTATTTACGAAATAACTTTTTTAGCTCTACTGGTCAGAGACCAGAGGAGCTTTCATGTATGCGATAGTAATGCGTCCGTCGTCCGTCCGTCTCTCTGTCCGTCTGTAAACAATTTTTCAAAATGCTACTCCTCCTACAATTTTTGTATGATTTCAATATAACTTGGCACACAAGTAGACTACACAAAGATACATAATTCTGTCTATCGATTTTCGATTTCAATGAACGGTGTTGCCGTTGTTACTAAAAATAGAATTTTTTGTGAAAATCATTCAAAATGCTACTCCTCCTACAGTTTTGGTCTGATTTCAATATAACTTGGCACACAAGTAGATTACACTAAGATACATAATTCTGTGTATCGGTTTTGGATTTCGATGAACAGTGCTGCCGTTGTTACTAAAAATAGAAATTTCTGTGAAATTCTTTCCAAAAATCGGTTTTGGATTTCGATGAACGGTGTTGCTGTTGTTACTCAAAATAGAAATTTTTGTGAATTTTTTTCAGAATGCTACTCCTCCTACAGTTTTGGTATGATTTCAATATAACTTGGCACACAAGTAGACTCATCTTCGCTAGCCAAGGGTTTCCCATTCGAAATCTACTCTACAACCCTTGGCAGATTTGGCTGAAAAATTTAGAACTCGCGCAAACGAATTTGATTGGCTGCGAAGTCCGAGTCTACGCAAGGTTTTTACTAATCGACGATTTTCGGCTGAATTAAGGTGGCTCATTACATCCACAGTTTATTTTAGATTTCAATACACCACCACTTATAATGTAGATGTCAAATATCCAGATGGGGGTATTGATATCATAAATATTTTTTATAGAATTTTTTAGTTTTTGTTTTATTTTAGTGAAATGTTTTATTTCAGGTTTATTATTCACAGAACTTTCAGTGCCAAATGATGGGCATCTTCTTAAGACAAGTACACACAGTGAAAATACCTCATAATACCTAATAATAATTTTATTAGAAAAAATAATTTTCTCCTAGAAAACAATTAATGTCATTATCTTTTTAATCTATGCACAAAACATTTTAAAAATGTGTTCTGGAGAGACAAGGAATGTATTTTAATGAATTACATGTGTCAAATTGAATGAAAAAACTTTAAACGAAATGAAAAATCTAATTTAAAAAATATTTGGAATAAAACGTCCACTTTCAAGAGTTATCTTTCCTAAATAGCCAAGACTCAAAACACTATGGAACGTTTGACATTACATCTAAAATTCAGAATAAAGCTTTAAATTGCCAGAGTATACATTTAAATCAATAAAACAAATATATGAATTAACACCAACACAGTAAATAGCGCAATTAAATAAATTTTAATTTCAACAAGGTTGTAGATTTTAACTCGAATTTCCTCCATACATACATGTCAGTGATTGATAGAGTTCACTGCATGCATGGCTATGAAATTGACATTACTTGTTTGGCGAAGATTTGACTGTTGCTTTCTTTTGTTTCTGCCAAAAAGCAATTCTTCTTGGTTTATGCATAATGAATCCGTTACTTTGTTTTCACTGTTTACAACACCGCATGTTTCATCTATTTTTAAAGCGTTTTAAAGGTCAGGGTCATATTATAGAGGTATTATTAGTTACATAGTCTTTTAGTATCATCCCATACCCTGTCACTAAAAGACTATGTAACGAATTTACCCCACCGATGAAACATTTACGTTTTATCTGTAGTTTATAAATGGTTTTCTCTGCTAAATGCTTTATCACGCTTATACTGTGCCTATTATGACGTCACGTTTGTGTTTGTGACGTAATACATCGACCGTGTATAGATTTACAACTGACCGTGTATAAGTAATCCACCGCCTTCACGTGACAGTCTTCAACCAATCGTAAGCCAGGATTTCGTAGAAAAATCATCAGAGGTGGGGTAACTATATAACTCGTCCCCTGAGCAAACCGGTCGACACAATGGAGGTTTATTTTTTTGTGTAGTACGTCATCAAAAAGTGGTGTAATGAGCCTCCTTAAAGTCTGTTCGTGTTTTATGCAAAATAAGAGTAATATTAACAAGGGATAAAAGTTGGGACGTGATCTATGCTTAAAAAAACAAGGGATTAATTGATTTGAATTTTTTTTAAAATTATATATGTTTTCAAGAATTATTGAAAGGACCACATAAGTCTGTGATCCGCATTTTAGGTGCATCAATTTAAACCAATCAAATGTCACGGCTCATTGATAATAATTGATACGGCAACAAGTAGAAAGTGGTGTCAAACTCTTGACTAAAAATTAACGAAGAACGATATTTTCTACCACTTTTGAGGTGTGTCCAATGCCCACAGCTGTATGAAGTTGTTTGGATATATTCCACATCAAATTGCATGGAGGACGCCATATTGTTTCAAACGTCATATTAATCTACGTATGTTACAGCTATTTTCATTGGACAAATATTAAAGAGCTTCAAGGGACTTAACTCAATTACGGCGATAGGCGGCGCAATCAAAGTTCCCGTTTGATAGGACTAAATCTGCCAAGGGTTGTAGAGTAGATTTCGGATCGGAAATCCTTGGCTAGCGAAGATGAAGTAGACTACACTAAGATACATAATTCTATTTATCAGTTTTGGATTTCAATGAACAGTGCTGCCGTTGTTACTAAAAATAGAAATTTCTGTGAAATTCTTTCAAAATGCTACAACTCCTCTTACTGTTTTGGTCTGAATTCAATATAACTTGGCACACAAGTAGGCTACACTCAGATACATAATTCTGTGTATCGGTTTTTGATTTCGATGAACGGTGTTGCTGTGGTTACTAGAAATAGAAATTTCTGTGAAATTCTTTCAAAATGCTACTCCTCCTACAATTTTGGTCCGATTTCAATATAACTTGGTACAAAAGTAGACTACACTAAGATACATATTTCTATTTATCAGTTTTGGATTTCGATGAACAGTGATGCCGTTGTTACTAAAAATAGAAATTTCTGTGAAATTCTTTCCAAAAGCTACGTCTCCTACAGTTTTGATCTGATTTCAATATAACATGGCACACAATACTAAGCTAAGATACACAATTCTATATATCGGTTTTTGACTTCGATGAACATTATTGCTTTGGTTTCAAAAATAGAAATTTCTGTTAAATACTCTCAAAATGCTACTCCAAATAATGCAGTTTAAGTCTGATTATAATATAATGTGACATGCAGGTAGACTTCACTAAGAACATAAAGAGACTTAATCAAGGATCAGTATTCTATTAATTGCAGTGGTAAAGGTTCAATTCCCAACTGCTTGAGTACTTTTTTTCTCTTCCTTTGCTATAAGTACAAACCAGTAGAGCTTCGGTCTCGACAAAAACTTCTGGTTTTTAACCGCGCCTATCGATGAAACAGTAGATAAATGTAGAAATAAAGTACATTTACTATTTGTAATTTTATCTTGGACAAAGACGTTGGAAATATAAATAGATAAAATCCAAAATTGTCAGCCTACCTACGTCAAAATTTTCAGAGAATAACTAACGCATGCCGATATGAGATCCACCACCCTATTGGTCTTCTGCTGACAATCTGGTTACAGGTTCAGTGGTGCAGCTTTTATATTGCAATGAACCAAAAGTCCATGGAAGATGGATGGATCGGATGGGATTCTGCACAAGCAAAAACACAGCCATGAGACTGATATCTCAATTAAGAGTGCATTCAAATGAGGATTTGTTGTATTTGAAAAGGGTCATTGGGGTATTTAAATTTATAATTTTCTGTAATGATTTATACATTTACTAAAGTTATCCTTACAAAAACATGCCCCTTTTTAAAATTAATAAACTGTTCTTTCATTGTGATTGATAGCACCAGACGGAAATAGGCACTTTGGGAACATGCGTAGAGAGTGATACTGATACAGATTTTAGTGACCTGAGCTCTGATGAAGTTGTTCAAACCTCATGGACCGATGTATGTACCTCATCAGGCTCTCTTCAAGAGCTTCCACTGATGGAGGACTATAAAGATTCTGTTTCTAGAGATGACGAAGAACTAAACATGACAGAAAATGTTTCAGATTTAGGTAAAAGATAGTTTTCGATTGACCTAAAGTTACCTCCCGTTGGTCGCCATATTGGAGGTCGACTCGGTGAGTTTTCCTCTTTGTCTTACCAAGTTTAAGAAAATATAGCATAAATATTTGGTGGAAAATCTTTATTAAATATTTTTTTTAATGAAGGAGGCTTTCAAAAATTTATATACTTCAGAAAAATAATGATTCCTAATTCAAAATCGCAAATATAAAAATTTTAAAATGGTTGAACAATAAAGGAATATGAGCATTTGGACCTCCAGTATGACGGCCAACGGGAGGTAACTTTGGCTAAATTTAGGTCAATCGAAAACTATCTATAGTCATGCATTAAATAAAGAATAATTTTTTTTTCATTAACAAATCTTCTATGGAAATAGAAAACATTAAAATTTAGCATGGTGTTCAACTATTTTTTAATGAAACTTATAAGACAAATAAGTTTAAAAAATGTATGTATTTATATATTTCAGTTCCATTTTCACGGGGATTTTGTATCACCTGGGACAGTGTTAGGAAAAGTACAGAACGGCAAAATCAAATGATGCTCTGGACTCTGGCTTACTGTGCGGAAAACAGAATTCCTACAACACACTAAACAAACAGCTGTCTGGATGCTTCAGATACATGTATACAACTCTAGAAGTTTTTTGCCAATGGAAGAAGACATCACAGAAATCAAACAGCGCATGGGGGTCATTGAAGCAAGGATCATACAGAAGGAGCTGTCTTACTTTAATAGCTGCAAAGTTGTCCCTCACGTCAGATTCTGGAGAGACTAGCAGGAACAGTAAAGTAATAAGTT
The DNA here is from genome assembly GCA_003671525.1 of Saccostrea glomerata. Taxonomy (NCBI): domain Eukaryota; kingdom Metazoa; phylum Mollusca; class Bivalvia; order Ostreida; family Ostreidae; genus Saccostrea; species Saccostrea glomerata. Next base: position 3,503,619 of record PRKT01000010.1, on the reverse strand, counting down.
CACTGTTTAACTGTCGATCATGTGTTTTCACAGGAACCTGGTTTTCAATAATACAAATTTGCTAATGAAACATATGGAGATAACGAACAGTATTCAAGATCTAAAGTCCATAAAACAATACGAAATAGGAGCAGTTTAGGTTTGAAAAAGAATTTAAAGGGCGATACAAGGGAGGAGGATGTATTCAATTACATAAGAGCACTGATGTTTGTACTACTGATCGATCTTTTCTGTCATGATGCTGTCCGAGAAAATGATGGAAAAGCCATGATGTCTCATTGGCGACTGGATATGATCCTTTTCCATAACAATTATCATCCCAAATATATCTTACTTGAACACAGACTGTTAGCAGGTATGGTAATCAGTATATAGTAATTTATGGTAGTTGTTAAATTACATGTAGATATTATATATTCTTACTTTACACGAAGAATGGCTTTAAGCTATGCATGTACATCAAAACTTAGGGGTAGCTGACTGGCTTCCAGAGCGACTTGCAATGGACAGTGTATGGAATAGAACTATGAATTTAGCAGGTGGTCCGGGTAGAAATCGACAAAGGTTATGTTGAGTCTATCTGATTCATAAGGAAAGGCCAAATAAACTACACCAAGGATTTGGAATTTGTTAAACTGCTGAACAGTTCTTTAGGTACAGCCCTGGCAGAAGCTTTAAAAACTACCTGGATTTCAATTTTTCAGTCAATCTAAGCATCCGGAAAGATTGAAGAAAAAAAACTGTGTGACTTGATAAGATCAAGAAGTACACAGCAACAGATTAGTAAGGAAAATTAAAGTAACAAGAAGACCACATAATCCATTGTACATATGGATGCTTATATATACAGTGTAATTAGATTAATCAGCTCTTCGTTCTCAATTTGAAGTTTTTGGAGATATTTGTCCTTTGATGAATGTTAACTTGGATGCAATTACAAAAGATTTGTATAATTTCCTTTAGTAAGAACATACCCTTCTTTTCAGCATACTGTAGGATTAACTCTTATGTAGTATTATTTATGTTAAGCAAAAAATTTAAATTATAAACATATCTATCAATTTTTTAAATTATTTATTTCTTATGAGCAACTTAAATTGTGGTGAGTAACACAGTGAAAAAAAAATTGTCAGGTATTGTTTCAGGGGTGGGTTGTATCAAATCAAACTAGTGGTAATTGTAACGGGGACCGTTACAGATATTCCCAAAAGCTCCCCAACTCCCTTTTTGTGCCTAATTCCTGGGCCCGGTTTTCCAAATGGTAGTTAAATTTAACACAGTGGTTAGGTTAACATCAGGTTAAATCCTAATCAAGTGATTAGCTTACGCATTGGTTAAATTGTGTTATTCAAAAGCAATTTAACGCAATGGTTAACTAACACTGTGTTAACTGAGTTAATCACTTGGTTACCCATAATGCACTTCTACTTCCTTTGTAAACATGGAGAGCACTGACTTCTGCTCAAAACCTAAGCGGGCTAGAAGCCAGAATTTCAGTATTATGGAAATTAGCACTATCAATAATGAGGTAAAGCAAAATCCTATACTCGAAAGTAAACACTCAAATACGGTAACAAATCAGAAAAAAAGCGGTGTGGAAGAGTATCACTGAAAAAGTCAATGCTGTGGGCACCGCTCAGAGGACAGTTACAGAATTTAAAGACAAGTGGAGACACATGTGCCGGGATGCCAAGCAAAAGTTTACGGAACACAGGAGTCAAAAAAGACAGGAGGAGGCCCACCACCTACCCCCTCTCCAAGACAGTGTACGATATTGTGGACCTTTACAAGGATTCCAATTCCTTTGTAGGAATTCCTGGAGGAATTGAGACCTCTATTTGTGATCAAACAGGGGTAATATTTTATGACTTACTTTACAAAGCATGTTTAGAAATAAATCAAGTTGTAAAATAGGCTTGACATACCTACTTCTATCTCATACCCCTACTTTGCATCTTGTACTGATTTTAAAAAACAATCTGTTTCTAAATAGAGATTCAATAAATGTTAAGAGTCATTCTCTGTAAGCATCAAAATGGGCTGGAAATTGAAAATCACGGATTTTGCTGAAACTTGGTGAAATTATTACATTATAAGCCCTATTTACAAAAGTATTAATAAAAGTGATCAATTGGTCTTGTTTCCATGGTAACCAGGTTACCTGTTTTTGTACATAGGTGGTAAATACCAAAAATGATATTTCTTCCCATTAATGTACATTTAATTAAATAAAGGTGATTATTATTATTATTTTTTCCTTTGAAATAATTTGTAATTTGTATTTTCTATACAAAAAAACTTGAAAATTTTTTTTCGACCTGCCGTTAAATGCCAAATAACATAAAAAATTGCCTTAAAAAAGGGGGGTTGAACATAACAATGTACACGAAAAACGCAGGCACTGGTGGAATATTCTGATGCTCTGAATTTCAGTTAATACAATTATGAAGAACATATGAAAAAACTGGAGAGGTAATATTTACTTTAAGAAAATAAATTGATTTTAAAGTTTTTAAAAATCTCTAAATTTACACTCATTTTTGTCAAGAGTTATTTCCCTTTTCGGAAATCTTTTGCTTTAATCGATGAAAATGAAAGTAAAATTACACAGCAGAAAGCAACGTTTGAGGAGTAAATACTGTGTGTTTTGGATATTTTCAGGGGTTTTAATCCAACTTGTGAAGTATTTAACATTACCCATAGTTAATTGATTGTTCAGGCTTTACTGTGTCTGAGAGATATACATGTTTGTGTATAGATGTGATAGATACATGTAAACTTAAAAATGGATTGCATCCTTTGAAATTCCTGCCTATGTGACAAGTGCTGCATCATTGAAAAAAGTGTTTTT
>PRKT01000010.1:3474361-3497771 GCA_003671525.1 Saccostrea glomerata | reverse complement strand
GAGGTTTAGTAGTGTGATTTGTTTTACTCTTGATTTTTTTTAAAGCTATAATGTACAAAAAGGAGACGAATGTTGAATCTACAAATTAATCCAAAATCTCCATAGCAACCATTTTCATTTTCGTTTTATTTTATTTTAAGAAATATTACCACTCTAGAAATTTTATATTTTCATGAGTAAGGAATGACCTTTCCAGTGATGGTAGTTGTTTGTTATGGATTGCCCGCGTTTTCTTGCTACTACGCTTAGAAAATGCCAAAAATTGACATTTTTTCAAATTTGTTAAAATTTGAAAAATTCACACTTTTCACTGAAAGACAACTCTTTTATGACAAATTATTGAATAATTTCATCAGTTGTGGTAGTTACTACAACACATATTCTATCAGAGTAGGCAACAATTAAATCTGTAAATAAAACACAGAAAATAGAATTTTATGATGAAGATTGTATACTTTCAGTAGGTTGCTCTGTATTTTTGGCCTCAAAATGGTGGTTTTGGTTACCATGGTTACCAAGGAGCCGGGGACGAATTCCCCGGTAGCCTCCGATCACGTGTCCTGCAATGATGCGGTCTATGACGTAACTCTTTCTCTTGTGCTGATTGTTGAACCGACAAGACTTGTCATCCCATTGTCTGTAAGTCACTGTATTATTGTCATATATTTGGCGACCATTAACTAAGTAAAGTGCGGAATTTATCATAGTGTTTCTGTTATATCCGCCATCACAGACATGTAGCAGCAGAAATACTATATTGGCGCTACGAGCAGGGTTTCTTGTCTAGGCAGCGGGGTGCCGGCCTAACACGTGTTAGTTAGTGCCGTCGCCATCTTGAATTTTTGTGACTTTTTATTGTGTAATGTAACTTTATAATGTTAAAGTCTTTATGTATTTGGTTTATTGTTGAATACTTACAGCGGATTAGCCGCGAGGTATTTTTATGTATAAATTTATCTTGTGGTTTGGTGTATTATGGACCGTGAGATTAGCTCGTTCGGTCTGGGTAGGGGGACTTTGAGACCCGAGGGGGGCTGGTATGCTCGCGGAGGGGGGGGGGGGGGGGGGGGGGGGGGGGAGACCGAATTGGTCTGATAGGTACCCCGTTAGAGTGCAGTCCAGGGAAAGTCCCGCCTGCTAAGAGTGTGAAGTTCGTCCCCGGTGTTGCTAGTACACCGATGCCCCAGGGGGGGAGTGCCCCGGATAATATCACTCAGTATGGGGAGGGGGACATGTCATTCACTCAGGGAGCTATTTCGGAGGGTCCAGGGGAAACACCCGGATGGTCCGCGTTTCTTTCCTCCCCCAGGAACGACAGCATATACTGGAGGGAGCGGTTGACCGAATCCAAGGGGAAATGGGTCAGTTCCGAGGGGAAATGGGTCAAATTCAAGGTGACCTTGGTATAGTTCATAAAAGGGTGGATACCCTAGGTCAAGATATGGGGGCCCTGAGAGGGGATATAGATGCCCTAGGGACCAATGTGTCAGAGCAGCTGGGGTCTATGGGATCCCATATAGGTGCCTTTGAGACAAGTATGGTAAAGCAGCTGGGGTCTATGGGATCCGACATTGGGTCTATGGAGAAAAATATGGGGGGCCAATTGGGTAATATCACACAAATGTTGGCTGGAATGATGAAGGCCAGTCAGCCCCAGTCACCCTCGCCCATGCAGGATAATAAAGTCAGTCAGCCAGTAGTGACTAGTAGCCAGGGGAGTCCTTGGGTCCCTAGCGCACTACCCGGACATCAGATGCCTGCAAGTACCCCAGTAGTGTCCGCACATAGGGGAGAGCCTGTACCTGTTTCTGTGGGGGGACACAGTGTAAACATGTCTCAAGGTCATTCCCTATCCTCATTTGGCAATGACAGTTTAGTCTCGGGATTGCCGAGCACTATTACTTTGGGTTCATTCGCGTCAGCCGATTACCCAGTGCTTCCCAGCACGGGCCCACCGGTCTCGGGTCAGGTTGCATGGTGCACCCGAGTGGGTACTTCTGCGACATTGCCCTTAGCGTCCGCGCATCCTAGTGTTGCTAACTCGAGTGGTCAGGGCGCTGGCCACTATGGTAGGTTGGTTGGGGAGTCGGTTACATTAGGGGGTAGTCCGTCGTTTGTACCTAGTTATCGGGGTTTGCACAATGCAGCACAGGGTCATTCGCTAATGACCACCGCGTACCAGAGCCAATTGCCAAGTTTACTTCACGCTGGTACCCATAGCTGTGTCAGTAAGAATATTCCGGCCGAGGTCAAAGGGGTGAGATATAATGGAGATGTAGAATGGGGACCATTTTACTCAAAGTTCTCCACTATTGCCGAATATCATCAGTGGAGCGATCCCGATTCTCTGTTTGCCCTAAGTCTCACGCTAGAGGGGGCAGCTCTTAAGTACTTTGATATCCTCAGACGACGAGGCGCGCTATTAAGTTTCCAAGAGGTCGTTCTCCGGATGGAGGAGAGATTCGGAAAAACTTCCCTCAGAGCCGCCTCACAGCTGGAATTCAATTCTATCTGCCAGCGAGCGGACGAAACTATAGAGTAATGGGGGGACAGAGTAATGGACACTGCCCAGAAAGCGTTTGGTGGCGGTACTTCGCCAGAGATTTTCCAACAGCAAATAGTTGTTCGTTTTGCTCTTGGGTGTAATGACGGCGAGGCGGGGCAGCAGCTAATTAATAATCCCCCGTGGACTCTAGAAGAAGCGATTAAGAGAGTTAAAACTTATCAGCTTAGTCGCAGAGCTTTAGCCCGCCGGCCGAGAGCGGTTAGATCGCTCTCTAGAGACCGTCATAATGACCGGAGTCAGTCGCCAAATTCGGGTTATTATCGGGCCAGATCAGATTCTGAGTGTGAAGATCTTTACGTGGCACGCAGAGAGCGTTCGGAGTCAAGGGACCGTCCTTATCGTGCCAGCAGGGGCCGTTCCCCTGATCGTGCTAGCAGGGACCGTTCCTATCATCGTGCCAGCGAGGACCGTCCTCGCCGTGCCAGCAGAGACCGTTCTGATCGCCGTGGCAGCAGAGACCGCTCCGAGTCGCCGGATTGGGACTCAGGTAAGAAACATTACTCCAGTGGCTCGGAGGACAGCACCCGAGGATCAAGTCCCGAGCGGGGATCCTCGAGGGATCCGTCACCGAATAGGGGCCGTTCTCGCGCACTGAAACCTATTACATGTATTGAATGTCAAGAGCCAGGGCACATGCGACGGCGTAGATCGGGGACCCCTAAGCCTTGTCTTAAGTCGACGAGTAACAAAACTAAAGACAAACATAGTGCGTCAGACAATGAAACAAGTGTCAAGTTCTATGAACCGAATGTGAACGCGACCTATGTAATTCCGTCTGTTAGGTCCGGTAGTCAACCGTTGGTTCAGGGGCGTGGCGTATTCCGATAAGAGTAGGAGGCCAACAAGTGAAAGCAACCATCGACACAGCAGCTGATATAACAATAATATCAAGCGAAGCAGTGTTTGAGGCCGCAGCCGGAAGTTATAAGCGATACTTATGTTAGGCTAGCTGGCGAGGGAGCTGGTATGACCGCTCAGTACCTCGATAGTCTTAACATACGCATCGGGGATTATGATTTTGCCCACCCGATCTATGTTGGTTCTCTGCAAGATGAAATGCTCTTAGGAATAGATTTCCTGCGCTGGCATGGTGTGGAAATTTTTATGTGAAGCCGGTACTTTAAGGGTCAAGGGCATTGACACTACATTTGCTATGAGCATTGATGAGTCAGTACCAGTACTCGATGCGGTTTCAGTCCTCAGAGTGCGGATCCCCCCGCACACTGCTCAAATCATCGAGAGTACCCTTAGTTCCGATATGCCAGAGTTTATGCTGGAGCCAGCCAGCATATTTCCGCCTGGTATAGTAGCTTCGCGGACATACAACACCGCAGGAAATAGGGCCAAGCTGTGTATTTTGAACTTGACAGACCGAACCCATATTGTTAAGACGGGCACTAAGGTGGGGAAAGCAGTCCCCGCCGATCTAGTCGATGATGCTAGACCCACAGTGCGGCGTGTAACCTTTGAGGGGGATAAGACTTATGACCACATCGCTCCCCTCTTAGAGCAGTTAAACAAGACCGCGCCTGTGGAAGTCAGATCTCAGGCAGCGGAGCTAGTCAAGAAATTTGCCGATGTCTTTGCTACTGATGACCTAGATCTCGGAAGTTTTTCCGAGATCGAACACCGAATAGACACCAGTAACGCGTCTCCCATCAAGCAGCGGATGCGACGCACCCCCGCTGTTTTTCAAGGGGAGGAGGAGGGTCATCTCGATAAGATGTTAATAGCCGGAGTTATACAGCCATCTTCTTCAGACTGGGCGTCCGCCCCAGTGCTGGTCCGGAAGAAGGATGGCAGCGTCCGTTCATGCGTGGATTATAGAGCCCTGAATAAGGTGACAGTCAAGGACACGTACCCTCTGCCACTCATTGAGGAGTGCATGGACACGCTAGCGGGAAACCGCTGGTTCTCTTAACTTGACGCTAACGCGGCTTACTGGCAGGTTAAGATAGCTCCGGAAGACAGGAAAAAGACCAAAGTGACATATAATTACAATAATAACAAAGCATAAAGAAGTAGGCAGAATAAGAATAAAAGCAAGATACATAGACTTTTGGCGGTAATTCCCTTCCATAGTCCTGCAGCAACGTGTTGATTCAGGATCCCTGGCATTGCAAGGATACTGAATATGTTTTAATGGTTTGATTTAACAGTTAATGAATCCCACGTTTCTGTTCCTTGCCCTCGCAACATGCACTGAGGGTATGATCGTAAGTGGTATTGCCGCCTTTGGTGCCAAGTTCTTCCAGGAAAAATTCAATCTACCCGCAGCTTTTGCTGGACTTTTGATGGGTAAGCATTACATTTTTAAAGAACTTTAGTTGCATACAGCATAAATTAATTTTTTTTTTGTTATCTTCATAAGAGATTCGTTCTATCCTTTGCCCCGTAAGAAAAATTTCGGACGCATATAGTTTTTGTCATGCCCGTCTGTTTGTCTGTGTGTTTGTCCAAAAAAACTTTTAACTTACCCAAAACTTGTTTCAAGGTTGGGGCTATAGTTTTCATTTCAAGTCTGTCTTTGGAAAATTGCTAATTTTGACCTTAGCCTTTGAGTTTGGCCGATTTTTAAAAAACATAACTTTTGAACGGATGGTGCTTAGTCTTTTAAATTTTACAGTTAGAATTATTGAAACAATTCATTTCTCTGGGTAGCAACAATTTTTTTATCTCTTGATCTTGGAGTTTAACTTGTATTTTAGAAACTTAAATCATCGTAAAAATCTGCCATTCTGGGGCATCAATGTTACAAAAACATATTTTTAAAGACTGTTAAGTACCACTGTTTGCATTTCATACTAAGTTGCACAACTTACACTGAGAAAGATCATGTGAAGCAAACCCTGTGATGTTATTTCAAAGGTATTGTTACGGTCCCTGGGGCAGGAGGAGGAATGTTTCTTGGGGGACTTCTAGTGAAGAAGCTGAAACTGAAAGTTTTGGGCATCATCAGAATGGACCTCATCGTGGCTATCATCGCCCTTGTCATCGGTTGTTTGTTCTTCATTCAGTGCCCTAAAATGGAAATGGCTGGTGTCACATCCAATTACATCACTAAAGGGTGTGTATTTCATTAAGTGTTTACTTGTACTAAGATATAGCATTTAAAATATTTCAAGGTCAGTTTTATGAATGAATCTTACACCTAAATATACCAATGTACTTTTTATTGTTTTGGGGGAGGGATACTTTTGCTATAGTCATTTGAGGCTTCATTTTCTAAGAGACTTCGGAGGTAGTTCAAGTAACCTGACAAGTTCTTGTAACGCCGAGTGCCAATGTTCCACAATGACATACGAGCCTGTTTGCGGTATGGATAGCCTAGTTTACTTTTCCCCGTGTCATGCTGGCTGTAGAAACGACTACAAATGGATGGATAGCCATTAAGATAAATTAAAACACACACGTAGTGAAGTGTGAAGGATTAACACTCAATTGTAAATGTGATTTGCTGTATCCAAAAAAATGTAAAATTTTTTTAAAAATACATGGGAGATCACTTTATATGCCATCTTCATATCTGCCCTTTTCTATTTCAGAGTTTAAAAGTAATGTCACGGTTGATGAGAGAATGCTGGTATCACAATCCTGCCGCTCGGTTGACAACTCTGCGCATTAAGAAATCACTGGATAATCTGGCAAAGTCCGAAGACATGAAAATCTGATACCAAAAATTACCCAAAAAACACTTAAAAGTGGCCATGACTTTGGTATGACTGCAATCTGTTAGTGAACTTACGGTACATGTAGAACATGTATGATTGATGCTGGGCTTTCAGACTTTTGTACTTCAGTGGGAATGACTTTGACAGCAGTCTGGGCATTGTGATATACATGTGTGTGCGTGTGTGATAATAAGTGTAACGTAAATGAGAAGTGTAGTACGTCAATGTTGTTTGAGAAGTCGGTGAAGTGATTTACATTGTTGTTTGTCATTTGCATTTTTAAAAATCACCTTTAGAAAGAAAGGGTTCTTTTACATCTTTCCTTTTTACACAAATTGTTGATGTGTTTTTTTATTTAAGAATGTGATTTTAGTCTCTTAAATCTAACTTTATTCATTTTACTGTCTATACTTAAGAAAGATTTTATTTTAGACGGAACATGATATATTTAGTATTTACAAAGACAACTTGAGGTTGAGGATTTGATGATTGTAATGCGACTGTTTAAAGTCATTAGAAGAGAAAGCTGCGATTAAGTAATCCAAAATTGAAGGGTTTTATCAAAGAATTCAAATGTATTGCTATTTCCAGTTCATTTCTATAGAGAACTGGTTATCTTTTTGAGTGCATGACATTGCATGTTTTTAGGCAATATTATATGTTGTTCACAAATATATATATGTAAATGGCATTAAAACTGTTGATAGCAGTTAGGCAGTGCTCTGTAAAACTTGTACACCAATCAAATGTATATATTATTTACTGTCAATGGCTTCTTTTCTATAATTTTTCCCTGCTTTTTATGCCATTATAAATTCTTCAAATCATTTTCATGAAAGGATTTAGAAAATTTTAGTTTCAATGATAACTTTGTATTTTTGCAAATAAATCCATTTTATTGCCAGTTGTTGTAAATAATGTAGTCACATTCATGTGTTTTTGTCATGATAGAAAAAATCAAAGTAGATTAAAATCTGTTTTCCTTTGTATGTTTTTTTTAGCATTTAGATATTATGTTGATATGAAATACATGTACTTGTGTACATGTAGATATGTGTATATTTAAAAAAAAGAATTATAATGTCCCATTAAGAGATGTCAAATTGGATCAGAATCAGATTTTTTAATTTTAATGAATGTATTGAAGTTTACGTTAAAAATGTTAAGAGAAAAAAAATCTGTTTTGTGTAGTGTCAAAATTATTTGTGAAAAAAAAATCTTAAGAGAGATAACTTAAAACTGTTCAAAACTTAGTCACTAAATTAATCCTACAAAAATTTTACCAATATATGTCTCTTGTTTGTTTTGTATTATAGAGAAACTATGCATTGTGACGTCACGTTTTATTTACCCCCGGCTGAAGTCAGGTGTACGGAATTTTACACCCGACTTTGTAACCAATCAAAGCTCGTGTTACAAGCTAGATAGGAAATAATAGTTCTAGACGTTCGTGAATAATGAATTTAACTGTAGTTTATTCATTATGAAAATGTCCTTTCTTATGCTGTATATCTTAAGATTATTCATTGAAAGCCAGAATGGCAGTTGTATAAAAATCCAGCCACACATCCACGAAAGATCTATTTTGACTTTTGTTTACATGAGACTATATTATTTAAGAACGGCCTTGGTCCCTTTCACTTTTTAAACGAGAACCTGTTTTCGTATTTGAGTGCAGAAAATGTCATTCCAAATCGTAAACTAAAAACCGAAATAAGGATCAGTATTCAATGTAAAAACGTATTCAACAAGCTGCACTTTCATACCACACTTTAAAAAACTATTTCTCAGCATGACCAGAATGGATTTCCGGGTTTTTCCAATGTTAACGGAGCGTTTGATTGTGTGAATAGAGTAATCATGAACATTACCATTATATTAGTCAAATTATTTTTGGTGGCCCTTTCTAGGTCTTCCGACAACAAATCTACCAAATATCCGATCCCCTGTCTGCTAAAACGGTATCTTCTTCTTAATTCTTCATCTGACCAGCCTTGTAAGGGGTCAGCAGCAGCTCGAAAGCATCTTTTTTTTTCTTTGAGGTGGCTGAAGTGCCAGTCGTGCGGCCATTTTGAATCACTATGTCAGATTTTTAACCAGTGTTAAATTTTAACACAGGTACTTAGGGTGGATTTAAGTTGACGCATTGTTAACACATGGTTAAACGTTAACAAACTTTTGAAGAACATCTAACCGTGTGGTCAAATTTAACGCATAAGTTAACAACAGGTTAAGACCACATTAGAGTTAACTACTTCTTGAAAAACCGGAAGATATTTTTAAAAATATGCTAAGTATAGCAGGATTTCATCAAAGAATCATAAAAGCTATGATTATATCAACTATATGTTATTTAACGCATTGCACGTGCATTCATATGCAGGAAGAACATGGCATATTGTCTAAACTATTAACATATCTTTATATCGGGAGAATCAATAAAAAAAAATCATAAAAATATCAATGTTACCGTTTTTCAAATATATTGGTGATTTTGCGTATTTCGCGCACGCACATGCATGTCCTTACATGCAGATTTGATAGTAGCGTAATGTAGGAATCAATTATACCTATTCATATTATAAATTTCATCCCGTTTTGTTAAGAATTAACCCAGAAAGTTATAGACATTTAAAAATCAAAGTTCAAGAATTTTCACTTACCCCCCGTTTCCATGGCAACTATTGACAATTTGCCATTTTTAAATACAAAACGCACAATTACAGATACTAATCATTAAATCAATAAAGTTTCATGACGAATGTTTAAGGGACCAGAGAGAACACTCTCGGACAAAATTGGTCGCCTGAGAAACATAAACTCCGTATGCAGGTGATGAAGGTATATTGCTGCATAAGTAAGGGAAGTTGACGACTAAAAAGTTAAAGTCATCACGTTTATCATTATAGATGTTGGTTGTTAGATACACGTCTTTTTCAAGTAAAATATCCAAATACATGTATGAAACAGATGTTTCAGATTCTGTAGTATCTGTGGTACAGACGATAAGGGCCAACTAACTAATGGTGTAACAAAGATGGCGTTAGCTTTTTCCATCGTCAACTTTCTTATTTATGATGTAATATTCCGCTATCATCTGCATATGGTGTTTATGTCTCCCAACTTAGATCCGCCTCTGGATTAGCTGATTCCCTTTGGAAATTACAGTGTAGGAATTATTTCTGCAAATTTTCTGAAAAAATAAACCAGATAGGCTACTGAGTATTTCATTTGTTTATGCTTAACTCAATAGATTGCATGAAAAACGTAAACATCATGTTTGAAAAAATGAAATAAAAGTAATGTTTTATTCTACATAAGTCGTCAATGGATCATATATAATAAATCAGTTAATTAGTATCAACATAAAAACAAATTATTAACATATAATGAAGAAATATTAGTTTGTTATATAAAAAATAAATGTATCAAAGTATCATTAGAATCATCTTACAAATGTTATTCCAATAGATAAAGACAATTAAGGTATTACAACTCTCATGTTGTAAATTTTGTATTTACTGCCATCCAATTAATTCACAATTAACAACATTAGAGAACTTAAAGACAAAGTAACAGTATCAAAAATAAAGCACCAGCATTAAGGACAAAACATCAGCATTAAATGACAAAGTTTTTGCACAACATGAATGTTTATAACTTAAGGCAGAAGAGGCGTCCTATATGCTATAATTATTCAATTTGTAAAATCTGCACTAAAATGGCAGCATACTAGTATATGTAGAGTCGTTATAGATATATGAATAAAATACGTTCTCTAGCCTTGCCTCGTGCCTCTTTGTATCACGTCCCGAGCAGTAAGTAATTAAACTTCATTTTAGGGTCTCATTATACGCTAAAGAGAGGGCGAGGAATAAAAATCTACATGCGATTCGTAATATGACATCAGGAATCTACTGGGTTTCATTTTTTAATATTACAGTTCAGAGGAACGCCCAAACTAATATTTCTAAATCTTACTGCTCGCATAGTTAGCGGTGAACTAGTGGCGGATCCAGAAAGTTCGAAAGGGGGGGGGCGTAGAAGGCAAAGGGTCAAGTGGCTGTTTTGAATCCCCTAAGGCAAGGTCCTTTATGTGTGTCCGGGGGGCGAAGCCCCCGGAAGCTGAAAAGTTCTTACAAATAAGAGATGTTTTCCTTAATTAGTATAATGGACATATAAAATTTACATACAAAAATTGCAAACGGGAAACGGGGGGAGGGGGGTGGGGGTGGGGGGGTGGGTTACAAACCACTTTTTGATGCATATATTTGTGTCGTTCCCTGGTCCCCAGCTCATTTCCCGTATGAATAGGGGTCATACCTCGCTCCATATAGCACTGAGTAATAATTTGGTGCGCCGCATTATCACCAACGTCCCCTTTTTTGACAATATCCAACTAATACTGTATGTGCATATAACGTCTTATTTTTCTTTTTTAATAACGTTAACGTCATAGTATATATTTTTTCCACACAAGAAATCTAGATCATACAGTTTCTAAGGATTTAAGTTTAATCACATTATATTTTTATATTGTCAGATAATAAGACAACTTCGCTGTCAATGCAAATTTTGAAAGTTTAGAAATTACCATGCGCCGACCACTCATATTTAACATCCTTTTAATGTTGTTTATAGATGCACATTTCGTCACAACCTTGTATTATTTAGCCAAAATGACGAAAATATTAATTCCAAACATTGTGCCAAAAATAGATAAATTTGGTCTAAATGTTTAGGAAATATTTAAAAAGTTCGCGTTTTTCTGGGACAACCTTCGTATTTTCGGATTTTGAGAGGCTTCCATTGGACGCATTGTGTGAACATTTTCTAACATTCTATGATTCGATAAGAAACTAAAAGGGTAGCTTTTACTCGAAAAAGTCCATGATCAGTTTACGCTATGGAATACAGCGCCATTTTCTCAAAATCAGAGACATAGACATTGTTAATATCGAGGCATTTAAACCAGCAAATCTTGTTTTTCAAGTCATGATGGTAGAACTGTGTGAAACAAGTGGGGATAATCTCAGCGAGATGTCGTAGGGACTAAATTTAGTTCTTCACTATGTCCACTACGACATCTCAGCCCACTGACGTAAAACGTGATTCGCTTTTCTTTTGATTATTTTTTGTGTATGTATCACCTAATGTAGCATATTAGAAGAACCCTTTTTAAATAGTTTTTCGATTTTTAAAAAAAATATCTTACATACTTGATACGAGTAAAAAATGAAATAAGGGATGATGACAATTCAAATCCGTTCGCATTTTCGAGGAACATGTATAATGGAAACAAAGAGAATTCTGATATTTTTGTGTTATTTCTTTCTTTTAACGTTGTATTACGAGATTTACGTGAAAAACCTATTTTCATGCTGTAGGTTTTTTTAATACTGAAATACTTGTCAATATAGCTATTACAACAGATATAGATACATGTACTAGTACATAGAATGAACTTTTTTTTTAAATAACGCAACAAAAGTTTTCAAGCTTCAAACAAGTCGATTGCTAACTAAAACGTTTGGCCATGAAGAACATTGAGAGAGAAAAAAACTAGTTAATATCACATTCTAGTATTTTCTTCTTTTGTATGATAAACTTAATTTTGTCTTGAATACAAATGGCCATGGAAAGGTCACGACTCGGAAACAAATCCATGCCCCCAAAAATCATTCAATGGAATATTACTCGTCAAAATGATACGATACCTTATTTTTGCACTCGATGACATTTGATATTTTAGAATAGTCAATGAAGTGGGAAAGGGGGTATTTTAATGACTGATTGTTTGTCACCCAGTTGTCTATTTGCTTGCCAATATGTCAAAACAAACTAATTTTGAAAATATATAATTATTAGTAAACATGAGAATAAGTAGGTATCAACATCATTATTAGTTTTTTTCACAGATACAAAAAAGTTCATCTGAGAACATATCAACGGTTCCAATAAAAGTCTATAGAAATAAACCTCGTAAAAAAAAATAAGATTCATTACGATTTAAAAAATCATTTTATAAAAGATTCAGATGCAAAGATTCTTTGCAAAGATGTAAAGACAGATAACTTCAAATGTTTATTCGCATTTCCTAATGAGGAAGGAATGCATGTAGTGCTCTCAGAGTTTGCTCAAAACAAATATTTTCCTCATGCAGGTAGGAATAAGGGACCTTGAGAGTCACTATGTTTCATGAATTTTTTAGGAAATGACAAGTTTGGTTGCCTTTGACATAATTACAAAACTTGTATCACAAATTTGAGTTGCTATTTTGCCATCAATATCTCCCTCTAGTAAAACAACGAATATGAAATAGGTGTTTAAGGTTTCTTTGATTTCAAGTTAAATTGCATATCACCATCAGCGTATAAATGAAAATTATTATCGTAAATTGATATATCTAAATGTCCAATGATAGACCTAAAGTTAAAGGCCAGAGAAATAAAATTCTTTTCATGTAAAAGCTTTGAATATTTTTGTATCAGCAGAGAAAAAAAACATTACGTCTGCTATTGAAAGGGCAGAACAGAATTATAAGTACCCATGTAAATTTCAAGAGATTGTCGGACGACTTGTTCTCCAAACACTAAAAACAAATATCGTCAATGAGATATCCAGACGTCTTTTTTACAACAACCACTGATAAGTTGGGAAAATAAATGGAATTGTATGTTCATGTATTAATGATCAGCTATGGCAAAATAGCAACACAAAAATATCAGAATTCTCTTTGTTTCCATTATACATGTTCCTCGAAAATGCGAACGGATTTGAATTGTCATCATCCCTTATTTCATTTTTTACTCGTATCAAGTATGTAAGATATTTTTTTTAAAAATTGAAAAACTATTTAAAAAGGGTTCTTCTAATATGCTACATTAGGTGATACATACACAAAAAATAATCAAAAGAAAACCATAGAAAAACATACTTGCCACTGAAATACACCGCATGCGAGATAACTCTTTTTTGTAATTATATATATCAACAAACATCGCTCACATATTCTAATGAAAAAGATAGATATATTAAACAATGATCGAAATCAAATAAATCTACAAACAATTTTCTGAACAGGGCATAAAACCTGGATCCACGGAAATAACAGGATTGGGATCAGGTGGCTTAGAAGACGAAACATCTTCGGCCAAAAAATGTTGATTAGCTTGACAGAATGTTCCGTTTGTAAGTACAAAAAAAGCAAAGGCCTAAAATAGGAATGAAATTCAGCCAAAATACGACCAAGTGAAGAGGTTATGTTTGCTATCAAGGTCATTATAACGATCAAGGCATTCATAAAATTCTTACTTTAATGGAAATACAAACTTGGAAATTGGAGGTTGTTGAAATCTCTGTAGCATCAACGTACCTCTCAGTGGTCTGCCTAGGTTAAAAAAAATATAAACAGAACACGCTCTTGAGTATTGAATAAGTTGGAAGACGTTAATCCAACATGCAGGTGATAGCAGAATTTACTACATAGATAGGGAAAATCTTAAGTGATATCGTTTGACGTACAATTTATTTATAGGGTTGCCCTTATCGACTACTAGTATTGTCTGTTAAACATTCAAATATGATATATGTGTGACAGGCTCCTTGGTATCTTTTATTTTGAGTTGACTGGGGTATACAAGTCGACATTTGAATGGAACTAACTATTGGTGATTGATACAACGTCCTCGATAAATCAGAGTACTAGTATTGAATAAGAAGGCCATAGCAAGTATATTTTCTCATGTCATGTAGAAGTTTTTTGTTTTTTTTTTTTTTATATCTGCTTCAAAGAATTTTGAAAACAAGTCGGTTAATGAAGGAGCATATTTAGTACCCAATAGAACAGTTGTTGAACGATATGATCTCCAAAGACAAAATGTTTTCAATGAGAAACTCAAGGATCCCTTTTTTTTTTTTTTTTTTTTTTTTATATATCTGCTTCAAAGAATTTTGAAAACAAGTCGGTTAATGAAGGAGCATATTTAGTACCCAATAGAACAGTTGTTGAACGATATGATCTCCAAAGACAAAATGTTTTCAATGAGAAACTCAAGGATCCTTTTCTTGTCAACTCCAGAGTACCTTTGAGTATACTCAAAGTGAGTTGTTACAGTTATTTTGTTATTGACCAATCACATGAATATTTTGGGTCTTTTTTTATTTAAGAAACGGTAAGCCTTTTTTAAATTAATCGTGAAGAAATGTTTAATTTATGGACAAGTTGTGTATATTTATGTTACTGACCTAAAAACAATTTTTATGAATAAATTTAAGTTACTTAAATTTTTTTATTGTAATCAATAAGTGTCCATCTTGAATGCGAAAGTCTAAAATATTGTATAGCTGTGTTGTATAATGGTCATTTTGTTTCATGTCTAAGTAGAGGCAGATATTGACCAATCAAAATCTAACAAATGAAATTCTGACCACGCAGTGCGTCACTCTGCCTTTTCTCCCATCTACATCCTTGGAGGACGGACGTTTTTTCAAAGTTTGTTATTTATTTCATCAAGATTTTGGTGAGTGAAATTATTTTATAATGTCTTCAATGAGCAAAACTTCAGTTGTCATTCTTGGACACTCAATTGTGCGTCGTTTTCACGAATTCTTGAAACATGGTGACATTAGATATTCTGCAAGCCTTGGTCTTGGAGAAACACACTCCGTTTTGTTCAAGGGTGTGGGTGGAAGGAAAGTTCGTGATGTAATATCTAAGGATATGGAGAGCGTATTTACTTTAGGTCCAGATGTAGTTGTTTTAATGATCGGGGAGAACGATATTAGTCCTAGTACCGACGCTACCTTGTTAGCTGCAGAAATTGAAAACCGGGCTATCAAAATACTTATTGCATTAAAATGAAGATATTTTGAGGTTAGGAGAATCCAAAAATATGCCAGCATAACTTCTAGAATACGCTGCAGCACAATACATCTGAAGTTTTTTCACTTTACAGCAGTTGAAATTTATAAAGTTAAGATCGTAGAAGCTTGTTGGAATACTTGCTGGACACAGCATTTTATCTCTAGATCTGTACGAATTTTTATGAAGGTTAGGAATTAAAAATGACATTAACAACAAATCGAATAATTTGTTTATTACAAATAACGAAGGAATTGTTAAGGGTTTTTTTAGCCTATTGGTTGGTCCCTACTCGGCATATTTATGGTTGAAGTAATATTTTTTCCACTGAAAATTTAAAGAATAATCTAATGCTATATAAAAGTCTCCCAAAACACATCTTGATAGGATACGTTTCTGACTAGAAACAGAATATGAGGTATATCCCCTTTTTTGTTTCACTATCGCAACTGAAAAAAAAAAATAATCGGCCAATCTTAACATATTTCACAAAAAAAACCTTTCAAATGTATCATATTTATTGCTGTGGTGTTAAGAGTTGATACAAGTATTTAGTGTGAGTTTTATTTATAATATATTTAAAAAGATTAGAGTGTTTTGAAAATTGTATACATTGTACCAAATGGAAAATGTGAAATTATTACAAATTTTGACAATATTTACAATTTCTAAAACTTTTTTTTATGTTTGAAACTTTTCATGTCTTGATACTCCCTATTCCTCTTTAAATTATTAGATGTACATCTGTTTCGTGTAAACATAAAAAATATGTTGTACTGCACAGGCTTTTTTTTCTTTCTAGAACTTCTAAAACCTTATTCTCTCTAAAATTAACTAATAGCAACTTGAAAACTATCAGGAAATAGTTAAATGACCTAATTTTTTTGCTTCGAAATAAAGTAGGTGTTTTTTCTATTTTATGAAAGTAAAAAACAACTACAGCAATATTTTTGAAAGTAGTTATTATAATTGTATATATATTGTATGAAGAGTAAGATTAAGTTCTATACTGTGCATATGATTGTAAGAGATCGAAACCTTTTAGACATTGAATCAAATCCACAGTGCGTTACTATTAATGCAATATCATATTTTCAATAATTTTATTATTAATAATTATGTATTTTAATAAAACAAGTACCTCTATCGATATAGTCTCTCTAAAAGGAACCTACTTTGTTCAGTAGCCAGTAGATGTACATGTACATGTATTTGGGAAAAGAGAAAGAAAGAAGTCGTGTTTTATAATTTATTTGTATACGAGTCTACAAACAAAAACAAAATAGTTGCAAACCTGACACACAGGACCAAGAAACCATGATTTTGGGTTGGATGCAAAACCACAAAAAATATTTCTTAATATCTTCAATATGCTGTACCAATGTGGAATTTCATTGGTTCAGTCAATCTAAAGAGAAAGCTTGAAATGTTCAAAAGTTTACGGACAACAAACATGTAAAGACGCATGGACGACAATAAATAGCAATAGGTCACGTATGTGTCCAACAAAAATAATATCTGACAAACAAAGCTTTTAAATCATTATGCGTATCATGCATAAGATTAACACAAATTTGTATAAAATATGCCAATCTGTCTTAAGTTTAACAGTGAAGAACATGCGTTAAAACCATCTGCAAACAAAAAGGAACAAAGACAAGGTCTGACTGACTCCTATGCTATGAATATTCAAAACTACTGAGTATTTGTCCCAAAGCAATGTACGAATCGTATATGCTTCTAAAAGCAAAGAGCTATTTTTGATCAAATTTTAATTAGGGAAATATGTCATTGATGCAAGTTAAGGCATACTTTAAAGATGTTCTATTGGATGGTCTCCTGACTATTTTCCCTACAATTAATCAAAATCCCTACATTAATTAAATAGTTTTTTACCTGTATCATGTTGTAAATTTTGAATTTACTGGGTCGGGGTGGGGGGTGGGGGTTAAATGCAAAATTTACATCATGATAGTTTTCATGTTGTAAATGTTGCATTTACCTCCCCCTAGTAAATTCAAAATTTACATGATACCTGTTACCCTTGCCCCTCAGTGAAGGCCAAGAGCAATTTTCACTATTTTTCTGCTTATGATGAATGATTTATGAATTTGTTTATTTAAAAATCCGGGGTCATAATTAAAACAAAACAAAAATAAATAAAATTTCGTTTTTTAAAAAGTCATCCAAATGATTAGTGGTTGTTAACATTGCTTTTAATTAATGTTAATATTTCCCCTCGCTGATTTTTATCCTTTGCAGAAGAAAACTTTGGATTAAGATTGACGGGAATTTTCCCACTGGTTGTTGAGATAAGTTAAATAAATACAAGGTTTTAATATAGAAAATAACATTACAGAATTTGAAGATTTACTTTAAAGATGGACTCGAACAAAGTATAAGCAAAGTAAAGTTCAAACCAAAATCATTTTTATTTTTCTGTAAATTTCATCCACAAGATTTAGAAAAGAAAACCTAACAGGATGAATGTAGCTATAGCATTTGATTTTTAAAAAAGACTTTATAATGAAAAAGGATTATATATTTCACTGTCTATAATGCATAGGTTAAGCTCTGTGCATTAATTTTATCAATTTGAAGACCAATGTATCAATGGCATGAATGGTGAGCACTAGTTGCAACCACAGTTTGATGGGCAACATACATATAATACATTTTTAATAGCAGGTTTGAAACTAAGTAGGTGTTAAATATTTGAAATTAAGAAGAGATCTCTTGGTTTTCAATGAGCATTTTATAAGGAAAATAAAATCTTTAATGTAGAAATTTGTGGTTAAAACATAATATTATCATTATTGGAACATTTTCGTCACTGTAAATAATTCCAGCTAGTTTACATTGATTAATTTTTTTGATATTTCACCTCATGAAAGTAAATAACTCTTGGTTAAAAACAGCATTTCTTTGCTCAAATTTTCATCATCATAATTTAGTTTTTGAACAGCTGTTCGCAACAACAAAAAAACTATTAAAAAAAAACACATTTAGGAGATGGTCGTTATGCTAAAATGCGATATTTTACAAAACAGGTGATAGAGGTATGTATGTATGAAGTTACTGATTTCTGCCTTGGTAATCTATCCCTTAAAAGGCAAATATATTTTGTACAGAAGTAGACAGAATGGCCCATTCCCGCTATTCAGTCATGAATCGTGATGTGAAAAGGGCGTTTCAAAAGAGCATTTATTCTCTTTAATTTATTTTGTTGCACATAACAGATGACACAATATAAATTCATTTGAGTAATAGTAAGATAAATTATAATTCCTAGATAATTCACTGCAATTCTACTCAGGAAGATAGGTAGGAACGAAACAAAATTATTTTTATAATAGGATATAAGAATTGTTCCGGTGTTTTAAGTCAATCATTCTCATGAATGATATTTATAATGTTTATATCGTATGTATACATGTTTTACATTCAAACCCGTAAGTTAATGCTTGATCCAGTCTGCTATTTAATCTGACGTATATTTTCTACATATTTGTGTTTTATTTATCAGTCACTATTGAAATTAAAAAAACATGTATAATTATATACATGTATATTTACATTTCAATGTATATTTCATTTATATTCTTTCCAAATAAGAAAAAACTTCACGTTCTCATAAAGTACCATGGGATGAGTAAGAATATTTCCTTTGTTTAGTATTTGATCATTGAATAAAAAATATAGAGAGTCTTCAGAAAATAATGTAAATATAAGATCTTCAGAAAATAATGTAAATATAAGAAATAAATTTTTATTTTTGAGAATTCATGAGGTACATAAACTACAATGCTTCACGCCTGGATATATATTTATATTATGAGGCGCTAACTCAATTAAAGATACAAGTATTTCCTTGCAGTTAATGAAACAATTTGAGTTAGTTACCAGTATTATTGACCTTTTTTTCTGAATGTTGGTTATTATAATTAAAAGTTCATTTTTAATACACTGAATGGATACTTGTTTAGATACATTACATTTACCATTACAGCCATTCAACAATTTATTACCTAAAAAATGACGTTAAATAACGTTAAATAGGATATCCGTTTGCCCTACTAATTGTTGACACAAATTACATTCTTACTTCTCAATGTATTTTAATTTACATATGAAATTAATTATCACACCCAAAATATTTCTATATGTTCTAAATAATACATTTGATTTCTGTTAATAGTATTGTTGTTTATTATAAATTTTAATACATGAAGTTAAATATTTTTCTCAGTTTCCAATAATAAAAGTCACCACACGGCTGACAAATAAGGTGAGTAGTGAAACATTTATTGTATTGTCCAGGTAACAAAATGAAAGAGGTCTAAATAAATCTAACAGTTCTAGTCCTACTCTCATTAATCATGAATAATCACAATAAAATTCAAAGCTCTTGGAAGAGGGATAAAATAGGCCATGCTTGTTGCCCCGTCCTAAAACTCACTTTTTCTCAATACATGTATTTAAAAAAATTTTTCGAAGTGTTAAGAAGCTTGTAAAAATGCACAGTTGTGTCATTAGCGAAATTACATGCGAGTTTCTCAATTCAGGCTTACAAGCGTACATCAATTCCTTATAACTGCCTAGCCTATGTTTGTGTAAATGTCATAGAAATTGTGGTTGATCTTTATCCCCTCTGACTGAGTAGCGTGGTTTGATATTTCATTTAACAAAAATCACGACTTAATTACCATACGCAGTTTTAAGTCTCCCAAATTAGAAATGTTTCCTCACGTTACGATATACAAAACATGATTTGTTAATGTAAATATAAATCCAGATGACATTTGTTAACCGAAGTTATTCAATTGAAATTTTATATTCATTATCTGTAAAGCATTGTTCGAAATCACTCAAAGGAAAGGTGAGGACCTCTACTGAATAATTAATAAATCGCAGGCAACGAATTATGAATTGCAATAAACAATGTCAATAAAATTGTAATAAGAGCAATAAGAGTAAATTTAAAACTTACACGTGTACAATCGTTTAGTTTAAATATTTTGTTTTCATTTAAAGAAAAATTAAAGACTTTAGTTTGACCATCCTTACTGTGTCACAACATAGAGAAAAGAAAACATTCTCAGTCATGCAATGTTTAAATGAATTTTAGCAGACAAGCAAGGTCATAATAAATCATTAAAAGTCAGACATTTGCATAAATCGCTGCTCCATCTCGTCACAGAAAACTGTTTATAACATGCATTTATAGTGTTTAAATTTAAATAAAATACATCTTAAAATAAATTTCAGAGATCATTTTAATCTAAATTTTATGGATTAATTTTTTAAAAGAAAAGAAATGACGTTGATAATTTTCATGAAATTTAAGAGTTAATGTTAATTGTATTATCAATCTTAGCTATTCATTTGAAGTTACTATTTATACTTACTATAAATTGAAAATGTTAAACTTTGTTCTTAAAATATAACTCTTCCTGTTATATTTTTGTTCTGCAAGATAAATAATGTTTCATTTTAACATTTTACCTTTATTTTAAAAGCAAATTGAACCTTAAAGTCGTGAACTCTTCCCTAATACAGAATACCTTTTATTTGTTAAACATCTCGAAATTTTTTCAAACATTTAGAGAATTAAATTAAGCCACCAGCTGCCGGTGGGGGCTGCTATTTAAGACATCGGCACTTTCAGTAAGGAGGCATTTTCTTGCCAGCTTCTTTTGGAACATGGAAACTTGGTTTAAATTGTATCATCCTTAGGTCTGGCCTTCTCATCCCGTAGGGGGATTCAAGCTTGGGACGTGAGGGTCAACGTTTAAATATGCAAGTCTAGAGCAAACACTAACCACTGCGCCACGCGGGCAACAAGACCTTTTGTAATGTAGTCAGTAAATCAAACCAAAAAGCTTTATAAATGACAGCTCTGAGGCAGTTGATTTTACACAACTAGTTAAAAACAGTTTTGTTGTCTTGAAATAATTTGAA
The DNA here is from genome assembly GCA_003671525.1 of Saccostrea glomerata. Lineage (NCBI taxonomy): Eukaryota > Metazoa > Mollusca > Bivalvia > Ostreida > Ostreidae > Saccostrea > Saccostrea glomerata. The sequence continues at coordinate 3,476,710 of PRKT01000010.1, read as the reverse complement.
AATTTAAGTGAATGTTTCGAGTTAAAGCCCCGTTTAAAAAAAAGAACCAATGTTTTTAGCCAAAGTTTGTTTTCTTCTGATTATAACTATCATAAGAATTTTGGATATCGCTAGATCGATTATTTTTTGTAAGTTTGTGCAAGGTATAAAAGGATTAGTTCCAAAACCTTTGCCTCAGTAGTATAGCACAAGCTTTTCTTTTGGCATTATCAAGAACAAATCTCTAAACCAAACTTTGTATCGGACCTTCAGCTAGATGTTCAATTAACCTTTTTCATTTCTTTTCTATTAATTGCAAGCGTTTGATAAATAAAAACAATTATAGATTATACTTATTCAATAATTATACTTTATATTGAAGAACTGTCGCTCGGTAACTACAGAAAACAATGGGGATCAAAACTTAGTTTATCATTGTTTAATGAATTGATACAATTTAGTAATAATCATGGAAAATGATACTCATAAAAAAATGAATACTTTTAAAAACCCTTATATTACCTACACTATGACTAAACTCTGCATGTTAATAATCCCAATTGAATTTCCTGTGTAATAATTTTAGTTAGTCTTTGAATTAATATATACTTACTATGCAATGTGCAACTAATTTGAATAAAATGTCTAGCTGTAATTTGCATGCAAAACTCGTTACAGGAATTCAGAGCAGATAATATGCCAATCCTTTACTATTTTGAACATGAACAAGGTGAAGTTAACAAACCGCAATTGATCCTTATAGATATAAACAATGCTCTATAAATAAGACATAAAAGACAATCCCTAGGAACTCCAGAGCTGCAGAAGTAAGCATCCCCTGTCAACATATCACACCAGCTGTGAACCCAAAATATTGATACAGTAGACGAAATATTCCGTAGTAATATCTAACCATTGCTATAAAAGAAGTCAACCAACATAGAACCCGTCGATAGGTAATACGGTTACATTCGCTAACTAGGTCATTATACATGTACCAACCGCAGAATTTACATGACTGCTGACTTTCAAGGAAGTTGTTGAAATCCCTGTAACATCAACTAATTTGTAGCCTGCCTCGTTTTAAAAATTGATCGTATTGAGAGCATGCTCCTGCAAATGGAATAAGTTAAGATACGTAAACCGCAGATGCAACTACAGGTGATAGCGGGGTAATACTAAATGACTAAAAAGGTTGAAGATGGCAAAAAGAAGTCATTTCCTTTCTAAATAATTAAGTTATTATTGTTCAATATTTTTAATAGCACGTAAAATATACAAATACATGTATGAAAGAATTAAATGTTTTGTATTTTATTCATTTGCGATTTATAGAGTCGATAGAAGAATGTGAATGTAACATTTGTTGATAAAACGTCTCTTTGAATGTTGAAGGTAACAACAAGTGTTTTCCTTTTCATTGTAGAAGTTTAAAAAATAATTTTCTCATATGAATATAAGAACAGGTCCCAAGACCATACACTGAGAACAGATTTATGTCAAAATTCAAATCTATATAAATTTTGAAATTATTTTGATTACCAAAGAAAATTTTTACCATATATTTAAATTGGAATATTCTACAAACCTACAAATTTTCAATATTGTATGTATTATACATCACATGCTATTCAAAATCATAATTTTGACTTAAGTCTATTCTCAGTTTATGGTCTTCGGGCCAGGTTTACTAATAAGAGGCACAATTAACATCTAATTTTTTAATGTATCGTACTTGTTCACCTTTGTAGAACGTTACAAAAATGTTCCAATTATGACTATGATTAATTGGGAATAGTATAAGTGTATTTAAAAGTTATCTCAAGTAAATATGACATATAATATTAACAAAAATCAAGAAGAACAAAATAAAACATATATAAAAAGTCGATATTAAAGTCACAGAACAATTCCTTATTAAGAAAATAGTCTTTCGATTAAATAAAAGATGGTCTACAAAAAGTATGCATTAGACCACAGATGAAGCAGGCGATTACGTTTTTTGTATCAATTTTACAGATCAGTATAGATGAAAAAGCCTTAAAATGATTTTACAAAACTGCTGATGTAGAGAATAATTGTATTTATTTTCTTTATTTTCATCCATAATACTAGAATCGTGTTTAATTAATCTTAATAATGAATTTCTTAATTAATTATAACCATTTTTACCATTAATATTGCATTATATTCCGTTATATGGTTAATATATTTGCATTTAGAAGAATGTCGAGGTTAAAGATGTGCATTATTAAACCAATCAAAACCACAATGACACAAGAAGGCAAATGCACAGGTTTTATGCATGAATCAGGCTATATTAATTTTGTTTTAAAATATGTCGCAAATTTAGAATAAACTAGAGGTACT
>PRKT01000010.1:3365030-3474140 GCA_003671525.1 Saccostrea glomerata | reverse complement strand
TCCCATATGAGTAAAATGGCAACGCGCATGTTTTGCTGTGTCCGGGAAACCTAAAAGGTGTGTCGGATCAAAAAGTAAAATAGGAGGTCACAATGGCAATATGTTATAAAGATTCTGTGAAAGTTTCATCAAATTTCACTCAGTGGTATAAGAAGAGTTACGGATAACAGATAGGTACCCCAAAGCGTAACAGACAGACTGACGGACGGACGTACGGACAGTTTATCCTCCCACTTTTCAAGCGGGGGGTATAACAAACAAGGCAACCCAGTCCAACTTGGTTTTTAACTTTATTCATGACCATTAACATAATCTGCATGATTTGCAATGGCTACTCGTGCACGTATGAAATATATGGAGATAACATCATTTAAGGTCAAAGGTCCATTTAACAATACAAAATATAAGTAGCTACAATCTCTTGTTCACTGTACATGTATTTTACTAATCTAGATCAGTTCAAAGAAATCGTACAATTTTCTTCAAAGGCCAAGATTCCTATAATTTTCATTCCAAATTGTAGCCATTGATCAATCTTTAATTTGAAAAGTAGGGATTTTTATTCATATTTTTTTTTCTGAAGACTTATTAGAGAATTACTAATTTTCCCTACGATACAATTACAATTATCTTTAGAGATGAAGTTTGAGGAATTACCGTGGGTTAAAAGACATTATTTTGAGAATTCAAAGACATTTTTGTGAGCATTTTAGATTATTCAACTCCTGAATTTCAGAACCTGAGGATTGGAATACCTTAAGTCATATAAAAAAGGCCAAAATACAAGTTAATGTCAAATATCACTCCTCTGCATTAATCAATTTCAGGAATAATACTCCCTCAAAATGATATAAACCAAATAGACTAGAATACTGACATTAAAAACGCACGACTCAACGATATTTTCCACATAAAATATATGGAGATAACGTACAGTATTCTAGCTAACAAGTCCATAGAAAAAAAATACAAAATTGGAGCACAGCAAACACGGACCTCCAAAATATCAGAGGTGGGATAAGGTGCCATGGACAATCCCTATGCCAGATCATGACACGGGCGTGTGTGAGCTTTCCTCAACACGGCTTCTGATCCAACCTAACATGATGCTTGTGTGGTTCGTGTTTGTTAAGTTCCCGATTTTTATAGTTTCAATGGACTTTTGAGTGAGATTGTAATTTTTATCTCTATATATTACATTTATATCTGCAAAGTAATTAAAACATCACAGTAGGTGTGAAATGCTAACTTTTAGAAAGCCCGTTACATGAACGTTTTCATCAGTAGTCTGCCTACACTTGATAATTGATCGTTTCAAGATACATCCTTGCCTACGAAAGAAGTCTTAAAAGACTGAGAACCTTGGAAAACGACTGTTGTATTACCAGATGCGAATTACATCAATGGTTATGTAAAACTTATTAAATGACTTTTGTTAAACGTTGTCAGCTAGAAATGTTATCATGAAGTCTAATTTATTCTTTTATCACATTAAGTTTACTGAAAATGGAAGGACAATTATTATAATAAATGGTTGCAGTTTTTGACTGTTTAAGGTTTTCCGATCAGTTGGATCTAAAAATCAGCAGTTAAGTATATGAAAATGCTCACAACACATCTCTTCATTCACAGAATAATATGTATATTCCCATGGTATTTCTTCAAAATTTATCATTATATATATATCATATGACATAGCATAAATTATCACAATCTTTGATATTTTCAAGAAAGGCAAATAAAAGCACCAACTATGCGATTTCTAATTGTAGATTGATCAACATATTAACACAATAAACCAAATGACTGGTACATGTGTATCTAGATATTCGTGGATATCATATTACAGTGTATGTTTTCTTTACTTATGTGATATTTGAGCTTTAAAAAAAATTATTTCTTCGATTATAATAAAACTTATTAATAAAAAAGCTTGTGCTATCATTAAAAGCCATCATATATCACCTCTAATTTCATACCATGGCTAATAATCATTGGTTTCTTTGTCTAGATTCAAGGAAATTTGATTTATCTAAAGTAAAAATCAAGCTTCGTTTTGAGCCTTTTAAAAAAAAAATTAAAAAATAATTCTGAGATATCATTACTGGTAGAAGAGCACAGGTGATACAAACAAACTTTTTTCAAACATCTCAAACATCTTGAAATAACAACTTCAACAATGTACATGGGTATATATTTAAGCAATGAATTATCATTTTTTGAAAGATGCAGTCTCATAACTGCAATGGTGTGTGCAAACAAATTGAGTAACGCGCGTTAGCGCGTTATGAAAATTTGTTTGCACAGACCATTGCAGTTATGAGACTGCATCTTTCAAAAAATGATAATTCAATGCTTATATTTACATTTTATAGCCCCTGTATTGTCCGTAATTTTAATTTTTTAAATTAAAATTCCCTCCTTATCCTTCATGTAAGTTGCAATTTATAGAACAGCGTATGGAACAGCTTAATCCAAGTTTCCCGCCAGAGTTTGTTTGCGCACAAGCCAAAATCCGCAAACGAAAATAGTTCACAATAAAACAGATAACAATAATCAAAGTTTTCTTATTTTTCAATCTAAAAATGATAAACTTTATTTTGCAACAAAGAAATACAAATGAATGGTATAAAAGACATAAAGTTTTCGCTTTGTTTAATCTGTAATGGTGTAGTCCCTGTATTGATGCGCCAGACAGACTTCGGTAATTTGGTCTTGTGTGTTATGTGTATTTATCACTTGTAATTTTATAATGCTTTTTATTAGGGTCAAACAAAGTAAATGTAAATATATAAATATATAGGTAACATGTATAGCCTACAAGTTTAACCGCAAACGTTTTTTTATCCATAGTTTTACTAATTATTATTTCATGACTGGATTTAATCTAACAAATATTATTGATTGATAAGGTTGGCTGCAGAATTGTAGAATTTTGGATATAAAAAAAACTTCGCCATTTGAAAATATGTTTGATATTTATTATTTGCTTCATCTAAATATTAAAATAGCCCCAGAAATATTTTTATACCAATCCAGGCATTATTTATTTGTACCACCCGCCTTTAATTTAATTTTTTACTTAACTTTTAAATAAGTGCATCCACTCTAACCAAATGTTTGGGTAAATTTCTTTCATACTCAGCCTTATATTATCTTTTATATTCATACACACAGCTCATAACAGAAACTAATATATTACATTATTTGAAAGCTCAGGGCTCATGGATTTTTAACCTTTGGAAATGATTCTCGTCAATTTTTCAACAATATCAACATCTCCAGAAATTTTAATTAGACGGTTTAGTAATAACCTGGAAGTGTAAAAGTCATAAAGATGAAAAAATCTAAGATGGGTGTGGAAATTTAAGGATATTAAAATTAAAAATAAGTATCAATGTACGTATGTAAGACATCAGTATCAGTAGAAAAAAACAAAAAAACTTAACCATGATCTTTCATTAAACTAAAAATGTTAAGTCATAGATATTAAATTTATAAATGGTTATTGAATTGCTTTTTTGGAATATTTTATACTTACCTAGATACATGTAAGCCTATAAATATTGCGTTCGCCCTTCAGTCCTCGAAACGTAATTATTGGAACAACCTGCATTAATATAGTTTCCTGTGCTATTTTTGTAGAGTTAAGACCGACTTCAAATGCCACTCCTTTCCAGTTTGATTCGAATTCCAATCTAAAACGTGCAGATGATTAACAATGATAAATCTTGGAAACCCAGTGAGAAATGCGAATCACGAAAAGGGGAAAACAAACCTAGAAACATTGGGGGTGTATCTCGCGCCTTGAAAGAGTATGAATATCCTTTCAACCGGCCACACTGGCCAGTGCTCGTATATGCATATACCTTCTTCAAAATGGTATAAAAACTATGGCATAACAAGTTTCGGTGAACGTGTTAGTAAAAATAAGACTTAACAATAAATTTACAAACAAGGTCTTTACACCGATAATAAATATCAATTTTGCCAAATGCTTTTAAATGAGAAAATTTATTGAAAAATCTTTTACCTCCACTTATCTGACAGAAGCCTGTCCCTGTTTAGGAACTGTTCATCTTCTGAACAGTCTGCTCTTGGACATCAGTTGGAAGTCATCACGACCATATGCAGGTGATTGTGTAATACTTCTCTACAAAAAGAAAAAAACCCACTTAACGTTGTATTTTTTTATCCTGAAATTCATACATATAAATGGAATTTTAGGTAAAAAAATACGTGGATTTGACTTAAAATTCTGAAACATATACTTTTACTGAGAAAGCTGGAAAAAACTCTTTTTAAAATGTCCAGGGAAGATAAGTTGATTCAATTATATGCAAATCTTCAAATAAAGTAATTGCTTAAACACATGTGCAGCATTTTTCAAAAGTTAATGCTGGGCTACAACATAAACATTTATCATGGGTTGTCAGCTTAACATGTTTTATTATATAAATATGACGACAGAATGCACCAATTTCGTTTCCATTATTAATTGCAATTGCATACAAATAAGTACTTCTTAATTACTTTATAATTCGTCAACAAAACTTTTGAGGAAACAAACTTATATTTTTCAAATACTGACCTTTGTTATTTTCATTTTGAGCATATAATATGTCAGTGAATTTAAAACTTTACTTAAAAAAAATTCTTTAAGGAAAACACCTATGAAAATAATATAAAAACAATTCTAGCGACATTCTAAAAAACAATTTTAGATTTACAAACCAAAAACTAACTCAAACTTAACATTTATAAACGGAGTCTTCTGGTATTATAACAATAGTTTCATGAAAACTCTACAAAGTATTTATGAAACAAAGTAATTATTAATCATAATCATTTTTTTTCATATTCCAAACCTGTTAAAACAAAATGGGCTTAACCACAGTTTTGTTACACCTCTTAATGTCTTTTATTATTCTTTTTTCCTAAATAGCCTAAGGTGCTCAGGAGACCAGAATACCAAATGAGGACGCTTAACGTCACTCAACTACCATATATTTTTACACAGAGCCCAAGAATCGACAAAAGTAGTAAATACGAGCGCAGTAACAGTTCCGGTGATGAAAAAGAAGCGCTCTTCTTAAGGGACTGGAAAATTAATTTCTTTTTTTTAGATAATTTTTTTCAGGTATACAAAATAAAATTATCGATTGTTTCTGAAGGATATACAATTATATTAAATCAAAACTTTCCAAAATGTGGAATTCTTTGGGATTAACTATAGTGACAATCTGTGTTTGTGTGCATCAGTTGTCGGCTCAGCAGCAACAAAAACTGTTAGCCATCAATGGACATTTGAAAAACATTATAGCTAATGCTCAGATGTTACAAGCTGTTGTTCAAGCTGAATTGGGACAAAACATTCCTAACCCTCCTGTAAATACTAATGCAGTATATTCCAGTTTCCTCGAGGAGGTCGAACTTAGACTCAAAGCTCTAGAAGATAACACTGCTCAACTGCAGCTGCGTATGGGATCCGCGAATCCCAACTGCCCACAAGCCAGTAAGTGTTCATCAGTGTTGTTGTTGTTGTTGTTGTTTTTCTTTAAAGGGACATAACTTCAAACTAAGGATTACAAGGTCAATTATAATCATTGCATGGATCCTAAAACTATAGTGGAAAATCTTTGTGGACGATATTTCGGTTTCTGTTGGTTGTTACTATAGTTATCAAAATACACTAAAAACCCGCTTTACAATCACGTATATTCATAGAAGACAAAGGGCTTTTTATTCCGATCATTTTTAATGGTTCTTTGTTACAAACAGGAAACATTTAATCTTCTACACGTTGTTGTTTATTTCGGTCAGGAATGTGCCTATTTCTATGATTTACGACGCGTATCATAATTGTCTCTGTTGCTAAAATGGACACACATTCTTTACGGACCAAGGTCTCGAATAGCTAATTACCATTTAAAAAATTGAAACCCAGATAAATCGTCGACCCTAGTATTTATACTTTATCGAAAATTTGGAATATATTTATTTGTAATCATTGGGGAAAAATATACTGCTTTTTAGGAAATTTGGTATTACCTTGTTTCTTAAACTAATACGTTATTGACAATGTCAGTTGTTAAAACAGTATGTTAAAAAAATCGATCTTTTTATTACAAAGGTGCAGTACATTTAGAAAGTTAAAAAACAAAAGGGAAACAAGCCAGAAAATACGATAATTATAGAAATTATTTGTTAATTATATGTTATATAGTTTATCCCATAACAATGTCACCACAGTATTAATGTAAATCATGTTAACACGAGAAATAACATCCGATTCCGGAGGACCTACAGGCAAAACGCACGCTTGCCTCGGATCCATGACAAATGGTAGTGTCAGGGGAACATCAGAGCTTAATTGTTTTTCGTAAGTGAAATTTGGTCTCTCGAGTAATACAATGTCATTGATAAGAAATGTTATGTTTAAACAAGCACAGTTTATGTCGTGACCCTGTTGGTACCAGCTTTCCATGCATTACAGTGACAACGGATTACTTTTATATGATATTCGTTAATTAACTTTATAGTTTCATATCAAAATGACCAAAAAAGTTAAAACGCCTATAGAATGAACAATTTACGATCAACTTGTTAATTTCATTTACTTTAAAAGGAATATTTTTTGATTTATGTTTTACTTTTCTTATTCTGAGTGGATGAATAATTACAATAAACTTTCGTTGCTTACATAAATTTAATTACGTTACTTGTCATATGAATGCGTCGAAAAATTGAACATTTCCTACTCATGAAGTGTATTAATTATACATTCTCAGCACAAACAGATCCCTTCCTCCGTGACAAACTTGACAATATGCATTAAAAAATTGACATTCGATTAGCAATTTAAAGTTAATATGATTAACTGGTTTGTCATTAACATAAGATAATTCTTTCATAAAGGCGATGAAATTGGACTTACAATAGGTTTACAGTTTCTTAATTGTGAAAATATATCCCGATACAAGGTGCATTGTGTAATATGTAAATTTCCTGACGAAATTCATTATAAAAGTCACGAAACAACAGAACTTCTGTCAAGTTATGTAATGTTTTGTCTAAAAACTTCAAATCTCTTATATTAAGTCATGTTCTCCACACTTCAGCCCGCCTTAAAATAGCATAAAATTAGAGGGAGCTCATTTATAATACCAGTCATTATATTTCTTTGGACAACAGAATTTCCTGTTAAGTTTTTGCATTTTCGCCCTTGTGAAAATTTTTATTTTAATTAAATTACTTGCCAAATTAACAAAAAACTAAATATAAAAACTAAGCCTATTTTTGAATTTATAAATATATTTCACACGGTACTAGGCTAATTTATCGACCTTTAACTTTATCATACCAAACATTTTAAAGGTTAAAACAATTTCACTGAAGAATCATAATGCTTCTTTTAATAGGGCTAAAATTTCATTGATTCCAAGATAGTCATGGTTTTGCTTCAAAAGAAAAAAGAATTTGTACTTTTGAGTAATCCTTTTATATAATGAGATAAATTCCTTGCACTGAAAAAAAATGTACACGTTTTTTTCTTAATTTTCTGTTACGAAGTCTATTTATGTTTATGTTTTAATTCTTATCAACATTGAGATGCTTTTCTATCCAATCAAATTTCTTCAAAAACTATCCAAAAAGTAACACGAAATTTAGGAATCTTAAATACAAATGTACGAATTATATAAAAAGAAATGACTTCATGCTTAAAATGACAAAAAATCAGATACAATGAGATGAAAAATCGCACCCCTTACTTTGATGTAATATATTCGTAGCTTTAAGCTGGGTTGTTGATTTGGGCTAAGAATAGTGTCACTGAAATAACAAATTGCCCAGTATTATTTTAGAGAGACTGAAAAAAAAATCCAGAAATAACTATTTTTAATGAAAATGGGACAATGTAGATCAATGAAATATGACGATATTAACGAAGAGTATTCAACCTCAAAAGTCCAATGAAAGAATACAAATATAAATTTTTACTGGGTTTCTGTTTTGCTAAAAAAGAACAGAAACCTAGAATTATTATCAAACTAACCGACCATTTCTTCTCGCTTTCCAGCCCCTCCTCCTCCACCTACAAATGTCGTTGTGGAGTCAGCCACTATGGACAACGTGTCCTCCATCGTTGTTCGGTGGGAACCTCCAAATCCCGTACCAGACAATCTCCAATACAAGGTGTACTTCTCCGCTGTGGACGAGACAGGGTACACGCCGCAGGGTGAGGTTGTCTTCAGGATTTGTGACTCTACCCAGACTAGTGCTTCCATCACGGATCTGGCCCCACGTTCCAAGTACCAAGTCCGCATTGGAACCGTTGCTGGCATTGTTTCTGAATCTTCTAGTACCCCAGAATTTGTGGAAACTCCAGATATCAGTAAGTGTTTGTGTATAGTTGCAGGAGTATAATTAAGCCATAAGTTCCAATTCATGTCTTTAAAGAGTGTACATCGTTAGTGGAAATGTAACAGTCCTTTTTTTTTTATCTTGTCTGCTATCATATCGAGAATCAGAATATGTAGAGAAATCTATATTTCTAATCACGACAGATTCGACTATAATTCTCAATCTCTATTCAATCCTACAAATTCACAAAAAATCCTTAAGAATCATTTATTTTATTTTTTTTAGTTCCAAGCGCACCAACGATAATGGTAATCGAACCCAAAAACCCCAACACCGTGTACTTACAATGGGATCCCCCCGCAGTCGCCGGAAGAATAACCGATTACGTTATCTATTATAAAGAAGATGGAGATGCTTCTGAAATGATGGAGGTTGTATCCCAGCAACCTAATATGAAACTTAGCTTCTATGTCAATGACCTGTCTGAAGGAACCAGATACGTCATGCAGGTGGCAGCACGATCTAATAATGGAGAGGGTGACAGGAGTATTCCAAGGGAGGTCTTCACGATTGACTTCAGTAAGTTACCTTTGGTCAAAATAAACCTGAAAGCACATACCGGGGTACTCATTTGAAGGGACACCGTCTTCCCAAACAAACGTTTAACGATAATAATGTTTTTCGAAATAAACAATTAATTGAATTCTTATGTTGTGGAGTCAAAAGTATTCTTTTGTAATGAAATAGACATATTTCCATGGATATTGTGAATCTGAAGTGGCTGCCATCCGATGAATTATCCCCTTGCAAAAAAGTAAGAGGGATATAGTAAAGCAATCGTGTCTGAGTGAGTGAGTTAATCCTGTTGTGAAACGGAAGTGTGGCTATTTGCATCGGGATCGATGTTAAATGTTGTTTTGATTTTTAGCGCTTCTAATTGAGGTGCCTTTTCTCAGTTATCGACAGGAAAATGTATATAAAATGGTAAATCTGCTATTATGCCGTATTATTTTGATACTGATTTCATAATAATTTGCCGGATTACTCAAGTAAATAAACAAATTGTAATTTCATTATGGCAATCTTCGGCAAGTTTATCTTAAAGTTTGGCTGCATTTTATTTGCTGAGTGTAAACAATTCATAGATAAAAAAAAATAAATCGCACAAAAATTCGAGAATGAAATTCTTCCTAGAATATTCATTAATTTCGACATGAAACGTTTTTTCTTTGTTAAAGATTTGAGAGTTGCAGTCTATATTTTCAATCTTAAATTGACAAAAAGCTAGCAGATTATCCGAAGCAAACTTCTCAGAAACTGAATTTTGTATGCAAATTGGGTAGATTATCGATCACTGGTAATTGTGAAATTATATTACAGATTTAAATCACGATGAAAAAATTTTCTCTACAGAAATAATCAAATACATGCATGTTTGGAAGACGGCTTAGGAAATCCGTAATATGAAAAGATTGCGTTAATGTTTATGAATTAAGTCCACTATTCGGGTCCCAAGGAAAAAGTTACAAAGAAATTAATAATTTTGTCCCCTTTCGCTCATTGATACTATATGATAAAATGTTTAAAATTGGTTAAAACTGGATCTTGAACGATTCTGAAAATGTTCAAATGTTAACGACCAACAAATGACGACGAATGGAAACAGATAGCAATAGGAAAGCTTACAAACAAAACATAAATTGAAAGTATATAGTCCGAACTAAGTTTCGCAATTTACAAAGTTATTATGCATTGATTTATGTACACAAATTATATTAGTTGGTCACAAAGAAGACACTTTTTAGAATTTGTGACTTCTTTGCGTGTGTTTATTTTATCATTCAGTGATAACCTTGTGCAGAATCACACGAATAACTACATACTTTTTTTTAACAGACCCACCTCATCCACTGAACTTGAATTGTACATCTCTGAACAAAACAGCGGTCATTCTCACCTGGGAACCACCTGTTCTTCTTCCCACGGACGGTATTATCCGAGGGTATAATATAAACTACACAGATAGCAGGTACAGAGAATTCTACCTTTACAAGTCAAAGGATGCCACGGTGACGCAAGCTGTAATCGATGGACTTGAACCTGCCACTGTCTACTACTTCCAAGCGTCTTCAAGAACCAGAAAAACGTTTGGAGGAGGCGGAGCTGTAGTCATGTGTCAAACAAAGGCTGATGGTAGTAATATATCAATTTCTGTTCAACAACTGATTTTTTTCTGGAAATCTTTCCTACATAAATGACAAAAAAGCTCGATCTTTTGATGAAAAAAAAACTGTGTACACTTTTGTGGCCAAATATAAAATATAACCACCTTTAATATAAATATGTATACCAAAAATTAATGTCAAATAAATCTCTTTAACCTCTTTCACAGCACCGACGGGTCCCAGGAGTGTCCAACTTGAATTATCTCGTGCTGATCCCCCATATTTAGCACAAACGGCACGGATAAAAAATTCTTTTATCCCATGTTTTATCTACGTATATTTGAATACAATCTATACCATGTTCCGTTGTAAAGTAACAGCTAGGAGTTTCGAGATCGTAACTTTTAGTTCGAATTTCCTAACATCTGTCAATAGTTATACCCAATATTCGAAATTAAAAAGTGAATATATACAGCCAAAGATCAATTCTTAAAAGTATAAAAGAAATCTTGCAAGCAATAAAAAAAATAAAAACACACGAACATGTACCCGGAAATGGTAAATATTTTCGACACTATTGTTGATCAGAACGTACGCTATATTCCTATCGTGTTACGGTACATTGTATAATATGTTCACACGACGGATAGGCCTACCTTTGAATGGAATATTTTATTTTATTTTTTTTAATTTTTGATATTTTCACAAGCTTAATTATAAAAAGATATGTTTACTTTGTAGTTTTACTCTGTGTTCTTTTCTTTAATTTGTCATTTTTTTTAAATATAAAAACGATATTTCTGTATATTATTTTTTTCTTCATTATATATCGCTGAAAGTATTTATAAAAAAAAATTTATTGAAATATTTCAATTATTTCAAGTAGTTTCACTCAAATTTAGACACGAAACACAGAATAATGACCCTGATCACCAGACACAGACTTCCTGTGTAATGCTACGTGTATATAGATTTTTGACATCTTGGGTATTGGGGGTCTCCAGGTAAATAACACCACTGTTACTAAGACCACTCCCCCTCCTCAGGTAACCGTACGGTAAAAAAATTGGGTCTTTAAAACCATGTGTTTTATTTATTTGTTCATGGGTTTGTCTAAATGCTGTTATCTGATTGGTCAGAAGGACTAGCACCTTGTTTATTCTGTGTATTTATAGCAGTTCACGGTTATCGCTCTTGACTTCCTTATTTAGAAATCTTCCAGACCTGTTTAAATGCATAAGGGATGCTGCTCGTTTTCCTTACACTTAAAGCGCTGGTGTTCTGAACTAGACACAAACTACATTTCATTAAACATTTTTTTCCAGTTAAAAAATTAAAAACGCCCGTAACATCTTAAATAGTTGTATTTTGTTCGTAAGGACATTTTTTTAAATTTTGTATTTAATTGACCTGAACCACGTGTTCGAAGTAAAATGTAAACATGTATTTGGCGTAAACGTTGCTATTCATTCCAACGATTGGTCAGTTGCTCGTGGTAAGATTTTCTGTGCGCATTTATAATAATAGCCATATAAGGCAATCAAAGGTTTGTCAGTGTAGATGATAATACACATTTTTTACCGGCGAATCGGTCACCAGTGAGCTCTTATTTTCGCCGAATAGTATGATATATATTGTTATTTTAACACCCCCTCCTTTAGTCACCCCTTTTCTGTTGAAAATAATGAAAGTCTTTCAGAAAGGTCTTGAAAGGTCTTTATTACAGAACACGTTTTCAAAAGAAACAGGCTATAACAATATCATGTTTACTGCCAATTTTATTTATAAAACCGGTTCTACCCTATAACCTTTGAATAGATCAACCTAAACCACGTGTCTTGAATTTAAATAACATTAACATTAGTAGGGGTGATATTTACCCCGCGAAATCTTTCTGCCGATCGCACTCTACTATTGACTGGCAGTCCTACTATTGACTGGCAGTCAATAGATCGGTTTCAAACGATAACAAGAGGCCAATGGGCCTTATAGGTCACCTGAGTACCATGTAACAACTTTCCAACAACTAAATTTGGTTCGTGTTTTACACCAGAGGCGATGAATTTCACAAATTTGAAAGAGGCACCATTGCTTATGATAATGTATGTACTTAGCGTGCTTACTCTAGTTACTTATTACCCAGAGGTAGATCAGAGTAACAAAGAGAAAATGCTCTTCCGCTTTATAACCAGTTGTGCGCCCCACACCCATAAGCCTGGGGCCACATATTTCAAAATTTTGGAAATTTTATCATTAATTTTATTTCATCATAATGGTTGATTAATACCATAGAGCAGATGATTTCAAAGCATTAGTTGATTTTCAGACTATGTAATACCTCCCCCCGATACCCCTGACCCAGGGGGCATGAAATTAACCATTTTGCTAAATGCACCTTTGTTCGTCATAAATATACAAACCTAGATCATTGGCATAATACCCAGGAGCTAAGGAAAAGATTTTCAAAAAATTAATATATATATATTCACTATATAATCAAAAGAGCCCCCCCCCCCTTACACCGAATGGCAAAACCCCTAGGGCCATGAAATTCACAATTTTGGTTGAGGCACTCATGCTCAGTATAACTATAAACTAGGTTAGTTTATTTAATACCAAGGGGCAGAGGTTAGAGGAGACGATTTTCAAAGAATTAATGTATTTTCACTATAATCAATAGATTCCACCCTAACACCAAACCCCTAACCCTGGGGCCTTAAAATTCACAATTTTGGAAGAGGCTCTCTTGCTCAAAATAACTATGTGCTAAGTTAGTTTTTTTTTATTTCAAGGAGCAGAGAAGATTTTCAAAAATTTAATGTATTTTCAGTATATAATCAATAGGCTCCCGCCCTTACACCAGAACCCCTAACCCTGGGGCCATAAAATTCACAATTTTGGAAGAGGCACTCTTGCTCACAATAACTATTGTAAATCTGGATATTTTACGTCGATTTATTTTGGCGAATCTAGGTCAAAAAGTTGTTGATTTATTTTTATGTTTCAAAATTTTACGAATTGTCATTGGCGCTAATAATGAACATAGGTAATTATAGATTACAGAGCTCACCTCAAGGAATGTTGTCTTTAAGTAAGGCAAGGTCACAAAATTAACCAACAAAAAGTGCACATCCAAAATTTATGCAATTTTGATTTGATACTTTGGAATAGACCTGTTAAAAAAAGCTACAAACTAGTTCTTCATCATGAAAAGGTAATTAAAATCCAGCATCTGAAGCAAGTTTGAGTTTTCATCCCTTGATGCATCATTTGTGCAAGTTTGGTTTATATAAGCCATATAGTTTCATGGTTATAGACCTGCATCCATAACTTTTACGAGATCCATTATCTGGAAAATGTATGTCGAATTCAGCATCTGAAACAAGTCCATTATTGTGCATCCTGATGTATCAGCCATGCAAGTTTGCTCAACATAGAGCCCAAAGTTACTTGGAAATGAAACCTGTAGAAAAAAAAACCTTGTCACTTATCCAGAAAATGTAGGTCAGATTCAGCATCCGAAGCCAGTCTAGTAGAATGCACCCTTAGATGTACCATCCATGTAAATTTGGTCATTATAGGGCTCATAGTAACCTGGAAATGAATCCTGCACCAAAAACTTTAACCTGTTCACTCGTCCAGAAAATTTAGATCAGATTCAGCATCCGAAGCAAGTCTGGTAGTATGCATCCTAAGATTATCATCCATGCAAGTTTGGTCATTATAGGGCTCATAGTACCTTGAAAATGAATCCTGCACCAAAAACTTTAACCTGTTCACTCGTCCAGAAAATGTAGGTCAGATTCAGCATCCGAAGCTAGTCTGGTAGTATGCATCCTATGATGTATCATCCATGCAAGTTTGGTCAGTATAGTGCTCATAGCTACTTGGAAATGAGACCTGCAACAAAAACATAAACCTTTTCACTCAAGCGGAAAATGTAGGTCAGATTCAGCATCCGAAGCAAGTCTGGTAGTGTGTACATGTACTCCTACAAGTAAGAGCGTCGGTTAACGTCCCCTATATACCTCGGACTCTTACATCCGAAGGCCCTTTTCTTACGAGCTCGTTCCGCCCGGAATTTTGGGCGGAACATATTATGCGTGAAATAGACTATTAACAAATAATTTTCAGGTACATGTACCTACGTGTTTGCATGGGGTGTGAAAGTCACAAGAAATCATAAAATCCATTTCATTCAGTGCGCATTATTGTTCATTAATGTAAATTGTCATTTTTCCAATTTGTCACCAAAAGTACTTTCGATTTGACTTCACATTAATTTTGCGGATTGCTAGTCAGAAAACCAAATTTTTTGTTGCATTTCACTAGTTTCGTTTCGTCAGATTTTTTGCATTCCATTCCCGAATTTGCAACAGACGACTTGTTTCAATTTCTGCTTCGATTTTAAAAATAATGGATTTATTGCTTATACGAGAGATTAACAGTGTGTTATGCGCAAGTTTTATAGTATATAGTGAGTATTTTATTGTTTCGTGCCATTCGTTAATATACAAAGCCTTATATTTCAATTAAACAATTTTTTTCCACTTGGGGTTCCAGCGGCGAGAATTTTTACAATGGATGCTAGAGGTTACGCGGCGCCAAGTCAAAAGTATCTCGCCGTGAACCTCTAGCATGCTGGAGTAGGTAGTGTGCATCCTAAGGTGTACCATCCATGCAAGTTTGATCATCATAGGGTTATAGTTACTCGGAAATGAGACATATACCAAAAACTGCACCAAAAATGTTAACCTTCTCCAAAAACATTCACCTGGTCATTCCTTTGCTGAAATTGCAGCATCTGAAACTTTGACTGGTACAATGAAACACACTAGAAACATCTTCCATGCATGTCTATTCAATATAGGACATAGAATTATTTTAAAAGGAAAACTGCTCCAAAAAACTTAATACCCTAACCCGGGACGACGATGCCGAGGGTATTACATAAGCTCCCCCAACTTCGTTGAGGTGAGCTAAAAAGCACTTTAATTTTTCATAACAGTTTATATATGTTTCACATTAGTTAGCAGAGCTAGAATACCACCAATATACTCCGCAATGTGGCAAAAAATTAAAGACTCGCTCCGGAAAATTTCAAAAATACAAAAGGATTTGCACTAAAAATAACTTCCAAATTAATTATAAACTTTTAGAGTTTTTGTATGCCTTTAAACCTAAAATAAAAATCCAAATAAAAACAAGAATTCAACTTATTTTCTCAACGTTTTTCTCACCTCAAAATTACACGCCATGTTTTAATACATTGGAAACTCTCTGGATTGTTTGTGGAAAATGCACTGAGTTCGAGTTATCCCCCGTGTTTATTTTGTTTACACGAAACGAATTCTATCGTTAAACTGGATCCGTAGGACTGTCCTTTTAACGATAGAACATTCTATCTAGATTCACATGTACATACAATAAATTACACATGCACATATATAAGTATATATAAAACGACGCCAACATTCAATAACCAGAAGAAATATTAGAAGAGATAAAACATCTACTGAGTAAACTCAATTTTATTAAATCATGCATGCATGTACATAAAATATATCAGAACGATGTCATCTTTAACTAACCTTAAAAAATCAGATAAAAATATTTTCTATCGTGTATAAGAAGAGATAAAAACGTTTAGTTTAAATTAAATTAAAATTTTGTGGAAATGGTCCAGTATACTAACAATTTATTTGCGTTCATTAAAATTCAAATGAGAGTTTGGCACGCGTGGCGCAGTAGTTAGAGCGTCTGTTGTAGAGTCGCGAAGTAAGGAGTCAATCGCAGTCGCGGGTTCAAATCCCACTGTGGGACATGGAGACTGGTCCTTCGGATGAGACCGCATAAACCGAAGTCCCGTGTCGCAGTAGGTGCTGGCACGAAAAAAGTCCCTCCCTGCTGAATGGCCCTACGTGCCGAGTATAGGACAAAATTTGCAGCTCTCCACATGCAAGTGGTAGCTTCTTCATAAGTGAAAAATTCTCGAGAGGGACGTTAAACAATCTACAATCAATCAATTAAATGAGAGTTTCAAAGCGTCTGAAACCCCAGCTTTCTTGAAACCTTTATAAACTTTCTCTGGATTTCTCTTTAGATAGGATATGGTTGAATCAAGCCACTTTGCACTGAGTGGTTTCAGATTGATCCACAAGACGTTACTATAAGTATACACCAGTAATTGATCAAGGACAGTGTTCCTTAATTGCACGATAAGCACAATATATGCACATATCTGCACATATTGCCATCCTACAACTCAAGACATTGAGTGAAAGGTATTCGTATATCTAAAGACTAATGACTTTTGTCACATGTACATACTGTTCAGCCTGTCTTATATGCTGATCCTTAAACGCGACTTTTTTGAATTAAAACTACATAAGAGCAATGCAACTTAAATGAAAAAAACTTATTAAAACGAATAGGCCATAAATAAAACACAAAATTTAGGATTTTTTTAAGAAACAAAAAATTAAGAGATTGGATACCGTAAAAATATGTTACAGAATTTGAAAAACAGTTTGGACGGGCTAAACAAATAAAGCTTTAGCTGATGTTGGACATTTTTATGAAAACACTTGACTTCCTATAATATACCTGTAATGAGGCATCGATTTAAGTCAATCACAACTTTTAATAAAAACTTTAGAGACTCTTCTTAAGAATGTTTTGAAAGAAATATTAGTTCTTTAAGGTTTTTGGTTGGAATTTCAAAAGACATAAGAGTGGACAGATTTTGGTAACAATTTTAAAATTTCGATGGCTTTAAAGGTATAGTTCACGGTAGATGTGTGTTGTAGCATTTATTTAGTAGGTAAAATTGGTCTTTAATTTTACAGCATTTTTGTATCACATACTCTCAAGTTTACGTAAAAAAATATTCTGATATTCATTTGTGGTTGCAATTAAATAAAAAAAAAAGGACATGCAAAAACTTGCTGTAAGACTTCACTAGTGACACTTACGCATTGAAATATTTTTAGCTTGTGATTAGTAAATTCATTAGTCTGCTGCTTAAGTTTTTGGATTTTGAATTTCATTAAAAATTTCATAGCGGTTTTACTCTGTCATATAGTTTTATGTCATATCGTTAATCAAAGTGCAAATTGAGACGAAAAGGTAGACCTAGTCCTCGCATTTTAATTAGATGTCACGTACCACCTAATATAAAAAAATTAAATACGTCCAGCGAAATCATAAAAAAACATTAAAAAGGAATTAAGAATAATTTTAAGAGATATACAGATCCGTATGCAACGTTCTTACATTGGAAAATATGAATAAATTTTCTATTTTATAGGTTTATTTTTGGGGACGTTTGATAAACTGGTTTCGCAAAGGGCCATATACAGGTAAACCCGTTGTCCGTTTAGCAAGAGTAAGTTATTGGAATGACAGCACACGAATCATCGAGGAAAAACATATCTTAGGTCATAAATGACAAACCACTATGCATGTTTTAGTCACTTGCTTGAGTGGACCAAATATATATGATGAACAGAACACGACACGAGCCCTCGCAGACAAGGCTGGCCTTGTGGTACAAAAATGGCCACAAAAAATGGCTGTTTCCTGTCATACATCGACATTCCATGTCACCATCAAATAGAACGGTAATCAACATGGAATTCTTCTCGTTACATCTCTCACGAAAATTCCTCCTTCTTCCTAATTGTACATGAAGGGATTTTTTTTCCTTTTCCCTTCCTCTTTTTAAAATTGAAATTCAAATATACTTCTTGGTTGAAATTGTAAGACCTTAAGAATCCAGTACATGAACACTTAATTTCCGAACATATATTTTTGCAAAGTATGGTTTATCATAATTACAGATGAATATGTACAGTAAACACACCTTATACCAAAGTAAAATTCTAACAAAAAGCCAACAAGCTTAAAAGAGAAAAAAATAATAATGATGCATTCTAAATATTCATTAAATGTTTCAAAACCTGTTGAAAAAGTTAAACACTTCTAGTTACTATGATTTGAAGTACTTACGTGATGGTGCATTATGACAATTGTTCATCTGTTTTGATAGAGAGGCGGTAGTTTCCTCCAAAATTCGAAGTCTTCCCTCCATTTCATCTATAAAGGAGGAGTATGCAACATTTGCTGACGGAGGGGAGCCAGCCCCCGGTGAAATTCCCTGTTTCGTCATCTCAGCTTGAACAACATCTCGTAAGATTTGAGAATTCATTATTATTTTGTCTATATGATTTTGGATGGCAATTAAATTATTATTCTGTGCATAAAGTCGTTGTAAGCAAACACACACAATCACAAAGAGTCGAAATGCTACGGAATTCTTCATATTGAAAAAAAATGTGTATAAAATCCAAGCGTACAAAAAATAGATGTAAATAAATATATATAGTATAAAAACTCTTTAGGACGAAAAATTATTTTGCCATCCTCAGTTAGCAGATTTCATGGCTAACTCTGCCATTGCCGACAACCGCGCTCGAATGGATCAAATTTTGACTATACTCGTACAAGTATAATTATAGGGCTATTTATTGTGACGTATGATCCTTATTTCCTATTCTGTTTTCTCGATACCCTAGGCTATTTGTGGGAAATAAATATACAAAGTAGCATGATCATATACACTAACAGAAATATATACTAACAGAACAGTCTTTTATTCTAGTTAAGGGAATACGACGCAAGTACTTATGTTAATATTATGTAATTTGTATGTAAATTTATGCTGGTTAAATTTGATTAAATGCATCATAATTTATACATTATACAGACAGATTAATATAATTATCCAACAGGATCCAATTTTTTAACTTACATGGAAAAAGGCGGCATCATAAATTAATATAATAAACCGTAATATCCTGCATTTGAACCACAGGATTTTATTATTAGAATTTTAAGAAATAAACACGGTAATTTAAAATAAACAAATACAAAACAAAACAAACAAATAAAATTAAACCATATTTCACTGTTTCTATTGGAGCATTTACTTCGGTTGAATCTCTCACCATAGAAAATCATTTTCACAACCTCGATAAAAATATTCATAACCCATTTTGAAAACATTCACTACAGTATTTTAGCTTTTCAATTTGTAAAATTGACGACATTCAAATAGTTCCCGAAAGACTGAACTTTAATAGTTTTACGAACCAAAAAAGATGAAGAACAATTAATTTCGTAACACGTGGTTGACAAATGAATTACACTTCCAAGAACTTGCTTCAATTTGAACTAAACTGATTTTATTTAATCGCGTCAAAATTTTTCAAATGTATTCAGTTTCACAAAATTAATATTCGACGGACATGAACAAAATAAAAAATTACGTTATTACGGCCAGAAACCAGAAAAGTTGACTGAAATTAAAATATCATTTCCTACAATCTACAAGGAAACACCATTAACATTTAAGTCAAGGTAACATGGCGGAATGTGTAAACATAGTTACAGTATTTTATTGTATCTCTTGAATAAGGTGCATATTTTCTGATAATTGTGGGTGCACTGTAATGCTACAAGTCCATCATTATTACAAAATCTTTTTTTTTCATTTATTGAGTGATAATTCATCATTAAACTAAAAAGATGTGTTCGACTGTCACTATTACGTAATAAAGTGTTGTTTAGTACAAACATTGTTAAAAGAACACAAAAAATAACATCTTGCACTTATCAGCGAGGTTCAGGTATGGTTTAGACATGTGCAATTTTGTTGGCATCAATCAAGCCTCAGTTATTTAATACTTAAAGCTGAATGTATATAAAATTTATAATGTATTTCTATGTTTAGTTTGCCATTCATTTAAAATTCTATCCTTGTGTTCAATCTGTTAAAATAAACTTCGATCTATTAAAATTAATCATTAACTGAAAAAAGCCAGTTTGTGTAAACCATCTGTTCAGAACTTTTGCATGTATAAAACCAGAGATTCCAGTAAGTAATTAAACTTCATTTTAGGGTCTCATTATACGCTAAAGAGAGGGCGAGGAATAAAAATCTACATGCGATTCGTAATATGACATCAGGAATCAACTGGGTTTCATTTTTTAATATTACAGTTCAGAGGAACGCCCAAACTAATATTTTTATACTGCAAATTAATTTTTTTTTAAATTGTCAAGTTTATTTGTACTAAATAATTTGCAGGATGAGAATATATGTTGATTTTAAAATCAATTTTTAGTCGATCTTATTGTAATTTAAGAATACTAATCATTGTATATACTAATCAAAAATAATAAAGAGAAGTACCGAAAAATATATGTATTAAGGTAAATGATATCAAAATCTTCAACGAAAAACAATTCCAGATGTTGACACGAGCTTGTCTAGATTAAGACAATCCTGTTGTTTATAAAGACGTAGAATAAAGAGGTTAATTTGGCGTAATAAAGATTAGCCAACAGAAAAACCAAACATCATTTCACGTCATTATGATATTTGTTTCAAATGTTTATTCGTAGAACTCTCGGCCTTTCATTAAACATTTGCTAATGATTAGAAATGTATTTCCATATTTTGAAAAATTAATTCAAAATGTGAAATAACTTTACAAACAGCAATCCCAAATGAAATGCAAAGATCAAAATAATTTCAGGATTTTAATTTGTTTGCTGGGAAGATTTATATGATGTTTACTATTGTCATCTACATGAGAAAAAAATTGCTGAAGCTTAAAATAATTTATCTTCAGAACTTTAAGAAAATTTCGCTTAAATTAATTTCATTAAGATAGCATAAACATGTAGATGTACAAAGTGCATACATAGAGTCTACTTATAATGTGCTTTAATGTGAATAAGTGATTAATGACCACTTTTCTGTCCTCTTTGTAAAAAAAAAACAAAGCAAAAACAGATGAGGTTTAGTGCCCCATTTAGTGTCTTGAAATTAAGATGCCAGCACGATAATCAAGAGAACGGAAAATAAATGTCACGAGTATTCTCTTTTGAATTTTTGTTTCTTTTTCAAAAATATTTTTCATCTTTATTTGGCGTTTAAGACACAACATTCTTTAAAATTCGAGTTTTTTCTTTTCTTTTGACAATTTAATTATCAAAAGGCCCAAATTTCAATGAATAAATTTAAATTTAAATATATTCTGAAATAAATGGGACTTTTTCTCCATTTCACATTATCTCATATATATGGCAATAATAAACATCACCTGGCTTGCTCTTTGTTTCAGTTTATTGAAAAGTTATTGTGATGATTTAGATGTTTCTTGATATTATCTATAGCTATATTGAAATAATTGCGAATTTCCTATATGGAAGATAACTCAAAGTAACAACTTTTCAACCCTGGAATGCGCGAACAAATACAAAATCCATTCTTGGAATATTTTTGGATCAAAAGTGTATTTTAATCACCAAAAATATGACATTGATTCCTGACTACCTTATATTAACAAACCGTAACAAATAAAAATACCTTCGAACATTTTCATGATAATCGCATTCAAATCATATAATTGCAGCGCTACTGAAGTGAGGTCAGTTAAAAAAAAACTTGATATGAATTTATAACCAGCTTGCATAATGATTGAAGACAAGAACATGACTACTATTTTATCTTGTCGTTAGTAATAAGTTCAAGGACATTTTTTTTTCTTTTTTCTGAAACTTTACGTTGCCTCCCTCTTTCACGCCACTTTTTGTGAAGTAAACTTGTCATAACAAGTTCAAAATAAATAGAATTCAAAGTTAAGTCATAAGAACTAAGTCAAAACACATAAGAAATAAGTCAAAACACATAAGAAATAAGTCAATATCCCTCAAGGGCGTAAGTAATTAGCAGATAAAAATTTAGTAATCACATCAGTTTTGTACGTTTAACAACAAAACAACAATTAATCGTTCTCAATAGCTTACCTACACTAAGTTAGAACTAATAAAAAAATCTCAAAACAAATAAGTCAAAACAAATTAGTTATAACAAATAAGTCATAACAAGTAAGTCAATGTCCCTCCAGGGCTTCCGTAAGAAAGTCTTGTTTTTGAACATAAAAGTACCTCTTTATGTTCAAAAAATTTAAAAATATTTTTCTCAGATTTTTTTTTTTTAATTAGTTATCAAATACATGTATAATGCAACATACACTTGCACTGCGCTATTGCTTTATTATGACCCCTACGTTTTCGAGTGAAAAGAAAAAAAATCTTTATGTTTCAGTACATTTAATAGTAATTCTTTTTCTTACTTTTCACTTGTCAAAGGAACGTGTCTCCTTTCCCAAAATAACATTAAATTTCACGTTTTTCAATACTCCGTGTCATTTTCGCGAGTTTGATTCATTACTATTTTGTTGAACCTATAAATTAAAAATCTTATATAATTTTTATGTTGTGTAATTTTTCATTTGTATTATAAATAATTCCACTAGTTTTATAATTTTGCTTTTTTTTCAACTCATAATTTAAGCATATGCACAGAAAAGGGTAGAATTTTTACAATTAAAAAGAACAAATATTAAAGAATATAATTTGAATTTGAATTATTGAATATATACAAGTAAAAGAATTTCTTTGAAGAAGGCTCAATGTTACCTATATTTATTAAAGTGCTGTTAAAAATTATATGAACGATGTTATCGAAATTTTAAATTACAAAACTGGCCTTATAGAAATATTATATATCACTAGTTACGGGGTATAATTTAGCGTTAACAAATCTCAAAAGACTTTAAAGTAAGCTATAGTGAAATAAATTGCCCTTCTTACAGATAAACCAAGCAAAGGCACCATAAGGTTTGTGCATCAGAACAAATATTTGGGCAGATAAATACCTTTACAACTAAATCTGTGTTTTTTTTTTTAATGTTCGGGCTGGGGTCACACTTTACAAATTAGACATAAAACAAAGATACATGTAGCATTTACCAAAACCTTAGATCTTTCTATACAAGTCTGTGAATCTTATTTGCTTGAGAGTATGTAGGGAAGTCGGGGGTAGAGGTATACAATCCTGGAACCCCCCTTTTCAAAAATTGCTGGATCCGCCCCTGTGTAGTATATTCAAAACAATTTTTACTGGTTGAAAACTTTTCAATTTTTATTCACCATGCACTTTTCCGGACGTTATTATTATTCGGAAAATCAAGACGATTTCCATTCATATCTTGCACACTCTCAGGCTTGGGAGTGCCTATTTTACACTCTTTTTATATAACCATAAATGATCAATTCTCTGATGAGAAATGGTAATAAAATTGAAAGATACTAACAAAAAATAATACTTGATTATAATTTAAAGCAAGTTTTTAAAAAGATTTTACTCATGATTTTATACGTGCTATCATTTAAGAATTATTTTACTGAACTAAAAGAAAAATAACTTCTCATTTCCCCATGTGCACTTTTTAACACAACCACAAATAGATCGGCCACTGCTGCGGTCGATAATTAAAGATAGGTAAAAATTATAAGACCTACTTTTTTAAATAATGAACCAATAGATTATAAATTGTAGATTCAATTTAAATGCAACTATCTTTAAATAAAATTTTACCTTGCTTTGATTCTTGTCATTTAAACCTACATGTATCTTCAATTTTTTATAAGTACCTATCTTTAAATCAAGTTTTATCTTGTCAATTAACAATGCTTGTTTCCATTCTTGTGTCGATACGATACATCCCGGTGAGCTTGAAATAGTCTGACAAATCTGTTTCATATTTGGAAATTTTACGAGTAAAAGACTAAATTTATGGCAATCTACGACAAAGCTTTATGATAAAGGCGATAACTTTAACATTTCAATTGTCAACTTCTCTTACTTATGCAGCAATTTATCTTTATCACCTGCATACCGGGTTTAATCACTCGGTTGAATCGAAACGTAGGAGCATGCTAAACGTGTAAACAATTTCTAAAACAAGGTAAATTATTGACAATAAATTTGAAAAACAACAATATCAGCAATCTCTTTCAAAGTTGTCATTTGGTAAATTTTATGTTTGATACAATGACCTTGTCAGCAGATACAACTTATCATTAAGTCAAATGCTGACTAACGTTTTTCACACTAATTGTTTTATTACCATTAAATGCCATTATTTACACTGAATTTTCGACGGATATTTTCGTTATTTCCAGATAATGACAAAGAGCACACGGCGAGTGTGGCCATTCGGCAGGGAATGCTCATTCCTCCATAGCACCTGATCCCACCACTGACGTTTTAGAGGTCCGTGTTTGCTCTGCTCCTGATTTTAATTGTTTAATGGACGTTTGAGCTTGCATACTGTTCGTCATCTCCATATATTTAACATCAAATCAATGAATTATGATAGGCACATATATAATTGAATTAAGCATAACTTCAATTCACTGGATATAAATGATTTAGAAATAAGACATACATGTATATTTTAAATACCCCGGTAGGTACTTTTTTTTTTAAAAAGATAGGCACAAATTTTTGTATAAATGTTAAGTTTGGCGTTCCATAATTTTTTTTCCTGTTTTGTGTGATAGAAAAGTTTCTTTCAATGATACATGAATAAAAACTTTTAGAACATTACTTGTTAGTATTTTGATGCTACTGACATGTTATAGTGTTTGAATCTACCTGGTGATGGTAAATACAAAAATAACCATCTGACACTAAGCATGTTGCATGTAATACAGGTATGTTATCCCTTCATGGCATACAAAATGTTACATTTAATTTAACAGAAAATTTAAATTCTTAAATCTTAAACTTCTTTGATCCCAAAACACTTTTATATTTTCTGGTAACTATTTTAATTTATTTAGATTAATTGTACGAATAACAAAGGCAAATTGTTCCAGAGACATATGACGTACTTGTTTATTACATGTAGGATATTTATTTACTTCAATATGAACTTGAAAAGATTTAATCAGTAGCTTTATTAGGCATAAACCAATGGATAATTATAATTTTATTTCTTCTAACTAATTTTATTTCTTATTTCATCTAATGTCATCAGATGTTATCTACATTGTGTATGAGCGATGGTTAGAATTTGGAAAAAAAAAGGAGGGGTTATACACAGTGCATAATGTTAATTGCTCTGTGGCTCCTAATTGAGAAGATTGACTGTGAATTTTTAACAGAAAAAGTCTTATGAATGATTGATTGAAAATATACATTTTTCTGTCTCGTTTAAAAGTTTTTTTTCTTTTTTAATAACACATGCATGATGATATGTCTTTTTGAAAATATCGTTTTGATATCAGCTACCATATATCCTGCACTCCGTGGCATGTAATTAATTTTTTTTTAAAGATATATAGGATATAGTTATGGTATTTTTGGATCGTGAGAATTACACTCCTACACAGTACTTTATAAAAACTACTCTGTCAACTTTTAAAATTATGAGAAAGTTTAGAGATGGGGACGAACAAATAAGAAACATTGGAAAACTCAATTTCCTCTGGCAGTCCCGGAACAGGATGTCCTTCGGCTTGGTCGAATTTCAGACGCTCCAAAATTGGAACTCCAACCACTGTCCTTGGAAATTCTAGGAAGCGGTTTTGTGATAGATCTAAATCCATCAGGTTCTCCATCTGAGAAATGGCCTCTGGGATATCCTCAATAATATTGTTTGAAAAATCTAAAACACGTAATTGGACAAGACTACAAAGTTCGGGGGCAAAAATGTTGATTTTATTGTTGCTAAGATGAAGAGTTGAAAGTCTGTCAAGGTTGGCAATTTCTGCCGGAATCGATTCGATTTCATTGTTGCTCAGATTCAAACTTTCAAGAGTTTTCAAATTACAAATTGGAAGAGGGAAAATTGCGAATTTATTAAAGCTCAAATTAACTTGTCGAAGTCTTTTTAGATCTCCCACGTCAACTGGGATGGATGACAGTTTGTTTCCATCAGTGGAAAATATTTCCAAATCACGTATCGATCCAATGGCTTCTGGTAGACTCTCAAATTTGTTATTTGATAGAATTAGAGTGTGAACACGTCGAAGATTTTCAATTTCAACAGGAAGCTCTGAAATATTATTATTCAACAGACTGAGCACTTCTAGATTTGAGCACCAACAAAGGTTTTCTGGGACACGTTCAATCATGTTTCGTCCAAGATATAGTTCTCGTAGTTCGTACAAATTTGCAATATTGTCAGGAATCACTTTAATTCTGTTGTTTTCCAAACCTACGACTTCCAGTGCCTCTAACTGAAAAAACTCATCCGGTATCTCCTCTATCAAATTATTGTTAAGTCCTATAACGTTAAGTTGAGTCAGTCTTCCAATGTCGGGTTGAATTGATGTAAGGCGATTCCCTGATAGAGTTAGCATCTGCAAAGTTTCCATCCAAAACACCTGAACGGGAATAAACTCGAATTCGTTGTCGTCTAGTAACAGCTCCTCCATACAGCAGAAATTTTCGATTTCTCGCGGTAAATTCCTCATGGAGTTTCCAGCTAGACCTAATCGTTTAAGATTTTCTATTGCGCAAACTTCGGGGTTCAGACATTCTAAGGCATTTCTCTCCAAACCAAGAACCTGTAAAGTAGTTAGTTCTCCTATGGAGTTGGGTAGGCTGGTAATTTGGTTATCATTTAGAATAAGATGCGTGATTTCTGACAGGTCCCTAATTTGAGGAGGCACTGTGGTAAGTCTATTGTCACTGATCACAAATTCTCGCAGATGTTCAAGCCCTGAAATCTCGGATGAGATCTCGGAGATTTCGTTATTGGAAACATCAAGAAATTTCAATTCCTGTAAAAGATAGATCCCTCGGGTAATTTCTGTTAATTTGTTGTGAGATAGGACCAATTCTTCTAGGTTGCATAAATTGGCAATGTCTTTTGGGATATCTGTTAATTTGTTATTTGCTAGACATAGTGATGTGACATTTTCCATGTTTAAGATATTCTGAGGAAATTCTTTCAAACGATGTTCACGCAGATCAACTGTTACTCTCTTTCCTTCAATATGTCTTACAACTTCCCAGTCAATTTCCTTTTCTGTTTCTTCCACATTTATTTCCTGTTCTTCAGGTGGGTTTTCTTCCATGTTCGTATCGCCATTTGTCTCTGTTTCCTCAAGCGTCTCACGTGACAGAGACATTTGGGTGTGTTCGGCGAGGTCTCCGTTCGCCTCCATTTTCTAAAAAGCAAAATGGAAACTCGTAAGCCTTTGAGTTATCTATGATTATTTATTGCTCACTGACTATAGGTATATCTGTTTATGATAAAACCTATAGTACATAAAATCGATATAAGGATTTATATTTCTTGGGAACAGGAGATTTAAATGATCTATAAATCTTTTTTCAAAAAAATCTGTTGTAAATTACACAAGATTTGTTCCCTGAGTATTTTAGGCAAACGGTATCTCATATGATCAGTAAATGTTCTTTATCTTGGTTCTTATGTGATAAAAAACTTTTGCCCCCGAACTTTGTAGTCTTGTCCAATTACGTGTTTTAGATTTTTCAAACAATATTATTGAGGATATCCCAGAGGCCATTTCTCAGATGGAGAATCTGATGGATTTAGATCTATCACAAAACCGCTTCCTAGAATTTCCAAGGACAGTGGTTGGAGTTCCAATTTTGGAGCGTCTGAAATTCGACCAAGCCGAAGGACATCCTGTTCCGGGACTGCCAGAGGAAATTGAGTTTTCCAATGTTTCTTATTTAATCGTGTCAAATAATACCCTCCGAACACTTCCAACAGGAATGAGTAACATGAAAAACCTTATATCCCTGGTGGCTGACCACAATGAAATCAGGGTATTGCCAGATTCTTTCTGTCGATTGAAAAGACTGCAGGTTTTACATCTCAACGACAATAAACTTTCTTCTCTTCCCGAAAACCTCGATAACCTAAGAAATCTGAAGGATCTTCGATTGCACAATAATCCACTTCGAACGCCGCCGATGGACGTTTGTGTGAGTGGTGTTGTGCAGCCCATTGGTCGCTTCATACGGAGGGCAGTTGAAAGAGAAGGTAACCCTAATTTATTGATATATCATAATCAAACAGCACCTCGTTTGCAAATAATCTTTAATTTCATTCACATACATAAATATATAAATTTTTTTTCTTTTTCAGACATTCTGATGAGCAAAATGTTTGAAGTTATGAAAACTTCTCTGACGAAACAAGAACTTCGATATCTTTTGAAAAAGTTTAGGTTTCCAGAGGAGAAGATTTCCGAGCTGGAACAAACTTATCACGGAAAGGACAAGTTGCAAGATCGCATCTATAACGCAATGCTGTTTTGGCGGGAATTTAAGGGACCAATGGCAACTATTGACGAATTACTACGCGTTCTTCATTTGGTTGGCTACGATCCACTTTATGAGAAGCTAAATGCTATGAAAATATATGCACAACGACCGCGTTTTTGATATGGAAAACGGGTACTTAGTAAACCAATAGTAAATGGACGCAAACTTTTCATATTCTTTGTCAAATCATTCATCAGGAACACTAGCCAAATAGTAGCAATATGAACAAATGGAGATATTTGATCGCACCTGCACTTTTAAGGACCTCTTTCGGGGAATGTTTAGCTTTATATAGGAATGTTACTTTTTTTATTGACGATTTGTTCCCCTTTTCATATACTTATTCAGGTTTTTAAAAAAAAATGTTATTAAGCCTTGTTTTCATATCCTATGTATGTGTTTTTATATATATACAAATATTATTATATTTTAATACAATAAAATGTTATTATATCGTTAAACTTCTGTTTTGTTATTCATTTTTTTTTTCTAAAATAAATGCATCATTTGGAAAACAAACCTTTTCCAAACTTTAACTGATTTGCTCTATTTCCGTTTAAAGTTGTCATTCATATGAAATATAATTTCAATTATATCTACCAAAAAACAGCATCAGACTATTATAAAACATTATAATTATTGTCTTTATAAAAATAACTCAATGGCTTACTGACGTACACTATGCAATAAATATTCTGACACTGTTGGGACAGGGTGACATTATGCATACATCTTAAGAAAAATGGCATGGATAAGGTTCTTTTTCTGTCCTAGCACATGTAATTTTATCAATTTTGACTTCATGCACCGAGTGACAGAAATACAAAATTTACAACTTGACAACCTGTCTTGTAAATTTTCTAGTTATGTCCACCCTGGTTATTCAAAATAAGCAATGCGACGTATTCTAGGTCTGAAAATCGATGTCTCTTATGTTGTTTTCAAAACACTAGTCATAGTTTTATGGCTCCAGTTGGAATTGAATACTTTGATTGCATGTTTTATGGTTAACAATTTTCATCTTACATTTTTGATTTGGTTTGATTGTGCACAATTTGAGTTCTTTTTCACCTAACATTTTTTTCAATTTCTGCAATAGCACAAAAAACCAAATGAAACAATAGAGCGCTTTAGACATCGCAGTGGCACTGCTGAAAGTGGAGTAAGTGGTGTGAACTTCGTTTCCATAGAATATTATTTCCTACTTGTTGCATTCTTGTACAATTTGAGGAAATATATTATTATTCCATTAAGATATAAAATCTCGCAATGGTAAATTATTTTTTTGATTAGCAAAGGAAGCCAAATGAAGCAAGAGAAAGATTTCGGCACCGGAGTGGAACAACTGAAAGTGAAAGTAGCTTCTCAAAGTCTATGGTAACCAAACTTTTTCTCATATAAAATGAATTCAAATTTTTAAAAGAAAGATGAAATTTATTTTGTTCAGTGTAATTTTAACTTTAAATTACTGAAAAAGCACCAATTGAAAATAACGATCAGATATGTTCATGGAAGGTTAGAGTTTATGCTAAGTGTATGTTCTATGATCAAGGATCTAAGATTTGTACACGGAAGTTGATAAAGTATTTAGAATTTCCTTTGTATTGACCATTATTTCCTTCCACAGGATTCTTCCCTATGCTCTACCCCTGAGGCCTCCCCCATGCCCTCCCCAGCAGCTGTTAAGGAGGTCCACTTCAGCTTCCCCAGTCCTCCGTCATCTCCAAAGTCTCGCCCACGGAGTTCCACAGAGGGGGCAGTTCCGGATCCTGATCGAGTGTCCAAGTTAACAAACATAACAAATTTAGACAGGGCTTCTGATTTCAGGGAACAATCTGGCCGCAGAGCTAGTATGAATAGTCCCATGAAACAGATGTAAGTAAAATTGTTTGAAATTTCTATAATAATTATAGACTGTTGTTATTTTTTTAAATTATAAATTGCACTACAATTATTATATTATGACACTCTGAAGAATTTATCCCACTAGTTTATAAAAATATAGTTTTATTTATATCCCATATCATTTTACTTTAAGGTTGTTTTTTAGCAAGTTTTAAATACTTGTAAGTGTGCAATAAGGTATGCCTGTTAAAATAAGTAAACCTTACTTAAATCTTTTTCAGGTTTCTCCTGACAGAAGGTGGGGGATCACCTGGCAGTCTGTCCAAACGTCGACAGAGTGCATCACCAAGTCTTCAGACAGGGAACGGGGAAACCCCAATATCAGGCAGGCGAGGGTCCTGGAGACAGACAATATTCAACAGAGTTGTTACTCCTGCCAGAGCTGCTGACAAACCCCCAACTGTGTTAGGTAAAGAATTATGGTTTTGTCCTCGTACTAGTATAGAAAAATTATTGTGACAAATTAGTGTGTATGCATTGGGTGGGGATAAGTTGATTGGATATTCCTTGCAGCCCAAAATTATATGCCTAGAAAAATTGTTTTTAATTAAAGACAATTTTAAAAACCGTTTCTGTGATAGTGAATTTCTACTTTTAAGAACTTTGCAAATATTTGCACAAGGCAGTCTAATCGTAATGAGAGAGAGAGAGAGAGAGAGAGAGAGAGAGAGAGAGAGAGAGAGAGCGACTTGAAGCATTTTTCAGTGCTTATCAAACTTAAGTTATTATCAAACTAATATTCAATCTTTTAAGTTTTTTCTTGGTAATATTCATTATATTCATTGAAGATGAGTAGTATGTCAAGTATGCCCAGCATGGTCTTTTCCTTTTTCATGTACAATGCACATATGCTGCATTGAACATGTTGAATAAACTGTAGTTTTTAAAATCTATTTATTGACTTGTGCATATGATGTTTTATACAGCATATGCCTAAAAAATAATGATAATTTTTTTTCTGTTCTACAACTTACTTCAACGTTCGTCATTGACAAGGATTACACTGATGATCCATGACTCTATTGACACTTTCACACCATAATTGACAGTCACTGAGGACGCTCTGTGTTGCCAGGTGCCCGTATCGCAGAATTCGTTACTTCGCCGTGATATGGCGAGAAGTGGGAGTTGTTCAAGCGCATGACAGGAAGTTATAGGAGTAAACATGTCAGCCACCATGGAAAATTTACCAACGTAGACATCATCGACTTGCTTTTTCGCATAAAGTACTTTTATTGAGCAAAGAAAACATAAGACTTTTAAAGAATTAACATTGCAGTATTTTTTCATTAGTTTTACATAGATATTTAAGCACAAATCAATGCAAACAGCCTGAGTGAGGGCTGCAATCGGAAGTGAAAATGGATTGAGAAATTTTTACGGTTGGTCATATGACAGTTGTGCATAATTTAACCACAGATTTGCTTTACTTACAAGACCTTGAAATTTCAAATCAACCAGTACAGAGTTTCAAATTTTCTATACAAATTTAAAGTTGTTGAGGGAAAGATTAGTAGAAAAAAAAGTTGAAAATAATTTTTCCACAATAGAGAAAATTCGGGATGAAACTTTAAAATAATGTGTTTTGTTTCTCTTATACAGGCCTTCTTGCAAGTGCAGTCATTTGTTTTCATTGAATATGGCCACTATCAAGAATAACAAGGATATTGCCTGCTACTTCATCACGAAGCATTCATGGAAGGGAAAGTAAGGAGATATGTAACTTTTATGCATGATGATATGTTATTCTCTTTAGAGATGTGGACAGGCTTTCACCTACATCCATTCTCTTTGGAAGCCTTCATGTTTTGTTTCTGGAAAAAATGTTAAATGTAGAACCGATGACAGCTTACACTTCAACTAACAATAACATCTCGTCTAAATATGTCTGGTTAGATTATAATATGTTTATTCACAAATCAAGGGCTCTCAGGGCAGCAAATTGTTATAATTATATGCAACAGATATGATATATTAACCTTGGGTGCTTGCCTCCTGTTGTCTCACTGAACACTTGCTTGATCTATTTCATTACAAGAGACAAGACATTGTCACCCTGCACATTTGGGAGATATCACAAAAAGTCTTCCCGCACGTGACCTGCTCTAAACCAATCAGATTGACTGTATAATTCTGAAGGATAATCCATAACATCAAATGTGTTATGTAGGCAGCTGTGACAAAACCCTTCTAAACTTCGAAATACATTGTAAATGTAGGAAGTCCTCTTATCTGCAGAATATGGAGCATAACTTAATTGAGTGTAAAAATTTTACCAAAAATATACCACAGACGAGACTTTCAACTCTGTCTTAATTTATCTAGTAATTTAATAAAGAGAAGGTGACTCCATTTTGTTTAAAATGTTAAGATTCAGTGATGTAAATACATCTGTGGTATTTTTCTGATTGTGCGGGAAGTGCCTAAGAAGCAGTGATTGGATTATATGTTGTCCTCCTTCATTTTTTGTCTCAAATCAACAAAACTCTTAAACATTATCTATTTTATTTTCAATTTTCCAGATACAAAAGAATTTTCTCAGTTGGGACAATGGGTATAACAACCTACAATCCACAAACTTTAGAAGTTACAAATCAGGTACAGTTAATAATATCATTTTGTAGAAAATTTTAAACTTTTAAAAATCCTGTAATACCCATAATTAATAAATTTCAATAAACAATAAAAAGTTTTCAATAAGCCAAATGGACTTAGAAGGAATTTAGACTACAAAGATATGTAGAAGCTGTTAGTAAATAAGATTTTTTTCATATGTGTATTATTTTCCTGTAGTGGCCATACTCAGAGTTTGTGAGTATTGTTCCCAATGTCAAAGCACCTGGTAACAATGAGTTTATCATTACTATGAGGAAAGGACCAAAGAAGACGGAATCCATGAAATTTTCTACAGATCACCGTTCAGATCTACTGACAGAAGCTTTGGTAATTTTCTGTGAAGGAAGAAATTCTTCCTGTATATTTGAATTTGGAAGCAATGTTAACATATACATGTATTCTTTATGTTTTTCTTTATCTATTGAATATTTCTTGTTGAATATCAAAATAATTTTAATTGACGATTTTTTTATTTTTTTGTCCTATTACAGCGATTCAGGAATCAGTTTGCTGAAGTAAATAACACTACAAAAGTAAGTAAATGCAGTGCTTTTTTGGTAAGATTTTGCATTTTTATAGCCATAAGTAAAAATATTTGACATGCTTCTTTAATATTATAATTTATTTTTGAAATTTTTAACTGCTGCTTTGTAGAAGGTAAGTGTATAGATAGATTTGCATTGCATAGTGTGGTTAAAAGGGCCATAACATGTGTTTTAAAATGTGATGGAGTCTATAGAATGGACATCAGCATAATATAAGTGATCTGACAAAACTTTAAATATATTTTAGATATTGAACATTTTTTTGATGAATTTAAAAATTGTTTTAATTTTTAAAAATTTTATTCTCTTTAGAGATTCAATGCTTTCAAACAACACTGGTCAGATAACCGGGTACCAATTATTCTTGAGGTCAATCAGGGGTCAGTGGACCAAGTTGACCCAGCTACAAACAAAGTTCTGTGTTCCTATGACTACAAAGATATGGAGGGCATCACACACGTAAGACACCACATTTCTTGACTAACTTAAAAATTTGTGCACACCAGAGAGTGAAAGTAAAATTGACAAGCAACCCTATATGATTTAATCCAAGTTTGTTTTACTTTCTTTGATAATTTTTACAATAACAAAGATGTTAACCTTAAATGATATCTAAGGTCACTGTGATATATGAAATATATGAAATTTTACATCAAAATTGTTAAAGCATTAGCAAGTACAAGAGACTACATGTTTAAAATCCATTTTAGGTACAGTGTAGGAGATTCTGAGAAGTATTTTTGCTTGGAACTATTTGTTGTCACTAAATTTATATATTCTTGTAGATATCAGACTATCCTGGGGGTATTGCAATCATTCATGGAGGATTTAGTCGTCTTGTAAGTTGCTCTCATCAGCGTTGGTATCTGTTATATTCCATTGTGAAATACATGTTTATTGCATTGCAAATTTCATTTGCAAATCTATTTGTAATTTTTCCATAGGAATCATGCTTCTCCTATTTGTAGTGGTTTCTTTATGAGGTTTAAAGCAAACTTTAACATTTCAGCAAAAAAAAGATCAAACAAATCAGCATTCTTACTAGAATAAGAATGTTACTTTTCTTTTTTTATAAGCATTTATTTGCCTGTGAACAAAAAGAGAACTTGATAAAATGCATAATGGAAAGTGCAGCAGCCTTTGTTGGGATAGCAGTAAAACAGAGGAAAGACCCAATCTCTTACGAACAGTTTTTAACCCACAGAATGGGAAAGTATAGGTAAAGATTGAAAAAAGAAACATGAAGTACAGTACATGTAAATTGGGAAAACAAAACGAAGAAATTTTGTGAAAATATTTGCTAGAATATGTGATATAATGGGGATAAAGCTACGGTATTTAAGTTATTAGTATTTGTCTAATCCCATTGATTTATTGTCAGTAAAATAAGTTCAAAACAGGTATGATGATAGACCCAGAAAACTCATGATGCTTTGTTTGACTATAAAGGCTCATGAATCATTTGAATTTATCTATTATTTGATGCACATTTGAATATTTTTTTAGCACTGATGAAGCCCTAACATCCTATGCTGAGTTTACAGTTCAGAAGATTTCCCCGCGACACTCAGATCCGACTCGACGGACCATGTGTCTTACGGAAACGTGCTTAGTGGAGCGTGATCCGGCTACATATAACGTCGTCACATGTAAACCTCTTTGTGATGTAGGTGTATTAATTATACCTTGAACTCCATACTTTCCTGTTGAAAATTTGGATCTTTGTAGATAAAGATTGCAGTGAGATGCCACCAAATTATAGTTTTTTTGAATCTTTATAGATATTTGCAATAATAAGAGACCAAGAAAACCCTCAGAA
The DNA here is from genome assembly GCA_003671525.1 of Saccostrea glomerata. Classification (NCBI taxonomy): domain Eukaryota; kingdom Metazoa; phylum Mollusca; class Bivalvia; order Ostreida; family Ostreidae; genus Saccostrea; species Saccostrea glomerata. Next base: position 3,438,497 of record PRKT01000010.1, on the reverse strand, counting down.
GTTCAGTGTAGAGTATGTTAAAGGTGCAATAAGGACCTATCAGTCTACAGACAGGTAAGGAAAATGATTGTTGCGATTTACAGTCAAATATTGATTTTCTCAGAAATTTGATAGGACTGAAAAAAACTGGGAAATGTATGAGGATTCAAGATATTTAAGGTAAAATACATGTGTACCCAAAGAATAAGAGGATGAAACTTCAAAATCACTTTGATTTATCTGTGGTATGAGATATTGATTGAAATACCTTGGTTCATCTGTAGTTATTTTGTTTCTAAATTGATGGTAATTTGAAGAAGTAAATTTTTATCTATGGATTATAGGGATGCTCTGATTGCCTCTGTTCTGGACGGAGTGAGGGCCTCAGGTAACAGAGACATCTGTGTGAAGATGATGTTTACGTCCCGCGGTGATCGACTCGGTCCGTTCACGGTTCCCGTGGATGAAGAGGTGGAGAGTCAGCTACTGAAATTCATTCAGCAGCCACCAGGTAGAAGGATGCCACACATTTCTTTTTTGGAAGGGGGGGGGGAGCAGGGCTGTCAAATTACAATAGAGAGATACAGTATTATAAAACCACAAAATGTAAAATGTATGAATTTTGAACTCTTTGATGCAAGAACATGTATAATGTTAATCAAAATTTCAAAAAATGGTCTAAAGAATCTTCAGATTTTAATGAAATATCTTTTGTGCATTTTGATTTTTAAATCAGTAATGGAAATTTAACCATTTTTGAATAATTGTAGTTGGAATGACATTTGAGCAGTGTGTCTCCAGATTCAACAGCAATATATCATATAGTGGACTTCTTCATGCTGTCACACAAGATGTAAGTTTAATAAGAATTTTATTTAAAAAAGTCTATACATTGTACATTATTTTATGTTGACTAGTAGCATTGATATTTTTAAATTTCTTTTCATACAGCGAGTAAGTAAACCATTCACCCAGGTTGTAAAAAAAAATTCCTTTCTGTTCTTTTCTGGGGAAAGCCTTGTTTAGACAAAAATGTACTCTACATCAAAGTTCTCTTCCCTTCAAATTAGCAATCACCCTTAAAAATCTACAATTCTGAACACTTGTCTTGATGATATAACTAGATCTATCATTTCAGGAAATACTCACTTTTTTTTCATCTTATTGTCTACATTTACTTATAATAATGAACCAGGGGGAGAATTTAGATAAAACAGTCTTAGAGTGCCATCTATTTCCCTTTCAAATGCATTTTGTATATCTGAAAATTTGAACTCTCTCACATTCAAAAAAATCAAGAAGTACATGTCCATGCATGTGATATGTGCAAGGCAAAGAAGAAAGAAAATAGTTTAAAAGATCCAATTACTGTATATCGGCGAAATTAAACCCAACGTGAATGCTTTTATTGTTTTTTAAACGTTTAAATGATTTTATGAGGTTTGAATTGATTTCTTGGATCTTGAAATTAAAACCATTGCAGTTGGTACTTTTTGAGATATCGTAAAATTTTGACACCGTGGAATTAAAACAACTCACAGTACTTATAGAGACCACTTTTTCATTGCCTTGGTGCATCATGCTTTTTTAGGGTCTTTTTGATGAAATCAAAGAAATTTAAAAAAAATTTACACATCATGCTGTTTTAGGGTCTTTTTGCTGAAAACAAAGAAAAATTGATCAACGGAGCTCTGCTGGGTCTACTTGAGAGAGAGGGAGACCAGAATGTGATCTCGATGGAAAATTTGGAGGCACAGTTCCACGCCCTCAGGCGACTGGTGGCCTCAAAGGCAGGCTTCCAGGCCTTCACTTCATTACCCAAGTAAGACTCGTAGACACTAATATACTCGTGTCAGTTCTTAAGCTTTCAATACATCATCACTGTAGTACTGATATTTCAGACTTACGTGTATACCAATATATAATAAAAGTTATCAACTTTTATATTAAAATTCAATAATAAAAATTTAATTGCAATTCTGGGACAGTATGACATAAAATTTTCAGAAAAAGACTTGTTTAAAACATAAATGTAAAGGGATGGTTTGTAATATTTTAGGATGAGAGAAAAAGTTGGGCTAAAGGTTGTTAAGGCTTTAAAGAGGAAAGACCATGGTGTCACCCATGCAGCTATAGATGTTCTGTGTGCTTTGATGCAGGTATAAAGTAACATAGTTGATGGACTAAATCGAAGAATTATTTAACTTTTTAAAAATGATTTTATATATTCTATGTACAGTGTACTGCTGTTGTTGAAAATTCTTTTCTTCATAAAAATTGAACTTCAGTTTTGGATATTGAACTTTGATCTTTGCTTCTTTTTCACAGCCCATGCATGATGATTATGACCTCCGACAAGAACAAATGAACAAGCTCTCCCTCCTCTCCTCCAAGAAGTTCCTGGAGACCTTGTTAGAGACCTTTAATGACCATGTCATACACAGCACGGGAGCACTAGTGATATCTGCCATGTTGGACTTCTTAACTTTCTCTCTCTGTGCACCGTACAGTGAAACCACAGATGGAACTCACTTTGACACTCTGCTGGAAATGGTGGCAGCGGATGGCAGGATTGTCTTCAAGTTATTTCAGGCAAGACATACTTGTAGTTTAACCTGTCCTTTTAGATGAACCTTAAGTTTTAAGATTTTGTATTGGTGTCTGTACATGTGAGTGTAAGTGAATACTAAGTAATTTATGAACGATTTGATTTTAGCATCCCTCAATGGCAGTGGTAAAAGGAGCTGGACTTGTTATGAAGGCCATCATTGAGGTATAGGCATTTTGCTTAAAAATTTAAAAGTACATATTAATTCAATGCATCAAAGTTTTGAAGTGCAGTATTATGAGTAATGTCATCTTGCAATGAAATACTGTAAGAACAGGCAAGAAACATTTACATGAAAATAGTGGTGAAATTTCTTTCTGTCCATATGACTTTAATAGATTAATACAACTTTTAACAAAAATATCTAATATTCTTTTTGATATTATAAGGAGGGGGATCAGGAGGTGGCAGCTAAGATGCAGGACCTGGCCCTGTCTGAAGGGGCACTACCCAAACACCTACACACTGCCATGTTTACCGCCAGCTCAGATAACAGAATGCTGACAATCAGGTAATGGTCTGATGGAGGCTTATGTGTAGGGATTCAAAGTACCAACACACTTCTACTCATCAACCTAGCTAGCACCTATGCTGATCAGCTAATACTAGTATATATTCACAAAAAATTACTATATTAATCCAGAATTACCAGTAATGGAGAATAAATTTAGCCTTAAGATTTAGTGGCCTTCTAATAAGAAAGATAACTCTCAGTGGGATATTTAATATCATATGTTGATAGCATTGCCAGTTAATGTTCTAAATTAGAATTTTTTTTGGGAACATCATGAGCCTTTAAACTTAATATTATATGAGGAATCAGAGGGAGAGTGAACTATAACTTTAACAGTATACTTGAACTTATTGTATACATACAGTAAGTACTTTGATTAATTAACTTTACAGGCAGCTAAGTCGACATCTTGTTGGTTTGTGGGTCACTGGACATCCCACTGCCATGGGCCTTCTAAGGCGCATTCTGGTGAGATTAAGCTTTTGTAATCTATGAGTTCTATAGAATGACATAGATCATATAAGACCTTAAATTATCTTTCTTTGTTTCTATTTTCTAACAGCCTAGTGGACTCTTGTCCTACCTGGACTCAGATGCAGAGGTTCCTGCCTATGAGGATGACAAGCTTCATGTCAGAGACAACGTCAAACTCGCTCAGGTAAGTTACTGATTTATTTTAGATATATTATATCAAATACAGTGAAACCTGTCTAATCCGACATGCAAATTTTGTGTTGAAATAGACAGGGTGTTGGATTACACAGTGTAAAAAGCATGAAAAATGGTTGAATGGGAAGAAATTATGTCGGACTTGACAATGTCATGGATTGCACTGGTTTCAGATCAGATTGTTTTCACTCTATTGATAAAACAGTGAAGATATTCTGAGTTCAATTTGAATAAACCAAATGAAATTGAGAAATTATTTGTAACTGTACTTTTTGCTTTCAAAACCTGATTGATGAAATTTGTTCTGTTGTTTGATAGGATATTCAGAATAGAAACCGAAGGAACCCTAACCTAGTCATGATAGAGAAGAAAGTGGACGAACTTCTTCAGCATTGGAGGGCAAAAATAGGATTAGAGAAAAATAAACAAGTTGGTTTGATCTCCTTCATAATTTATAATCTTCTTCAAGGAAGAACATAGATAAGTTGAATTTTATCATACATGTATTTACATTATAAAGTTTGTTTTCTATTGATCATGTGCTTTTTTGCTTCAGCAAAATGATTTAAAACCAGTGACATTAAGGAAACGCAGACAGAGGATAAAGAGTGAGGCCAATTGGTCGCTATTTTACTATCAGTTTAGCAGGGATCATTCAAAACCAAACTTACTGTGGAATTATAAGGTGAAATATATATTCATATGTGTACATAAATTCTGTGGAAACCAACCAAATACACTTTACTACGACCTTTCTTTAGTTAAAGTTTTATTGCAATGTGATAGACATGGCTTTCATTTAACATTCATGCATGTACTGTACATAATATATTTTTATACTACAAAATACTGTACAAAAAATTTTCTTAATGAACCTATTTTTTTTTTTACAGACAAGAGAGGAGTTACGGGAAGCCCTGGAGAATGAGATGAGGGCATTTAACGTAGACAGAGAACTCGGGGCTAACTGTGTGGTGGGCTGGAACCACCAGGAGTTTGAGGTGCCCTACATCTGTCTGAATGATGAAATCAAAATAGGTAAGGATGATAGCTTAAATACTGTCTGTGTGTCTGTCAGAGGAATCAGTAGGGATAAAGTTGAATCACCCATAATTTGAAGTGCTGTTTGCCTGTCTCTTATAAAAACAAATATTGGTAAGGTTGGTGGTTTTTTCATCATACATTACAAAAAAAAAGTCGTGGGTTTGAGGCAAGTCATGCTTATCTTTCTGTCTATTTTTTGGACAAAAAGTAAAAGCCATGAGTTGAGATCATAGGAAAGGTAAAAGGTCTCAAGTAAATATTAAATTCTGTATACTCTTGTATGAAATTCTCAGGAAATGTGTCATAACTTTAGTTTTTTACAGTTTCATTAACATTTTGTAGGTGACTATTATTTGAGGCTTCTGCTGGAGGAAGGAGAAAATGAATCCGAGGAAACGAGTGCAATTAAAAAATCGTAAGTAGACTTACATGTATTCAAATTATAGCTTTGGATTGATTGTGGTGTGCATGTTTTCAGAAAAAAGTACTGTAGAATGTTTGAAAAACTTAATGCATTTACAAATCATAGTTAGTTAGATCTGTTTCTTATTTCTGCAGATATGAATTCTTTAATGACTTGTATCACCGCTTTTTGCTGACTCCCAAAATTCCAATGAAGTGCATGTGTCTGCAGGCCATGACTATTGTGTACGGGAAATGTCATGAGGAGATTGGGGCTTTTAATGACACCAGATATATTGTTGGCATGTTAGAAAGGGTAAGTAAAATAGGACCATAGAGAAATAAGGTACTTGGTAAATAGCAAGGGAGATAATTTGTTTGTGAAATAGCAAGGGAGATAAATAAATTATTACGGTGATAATGTTTTGTAAAAAGCAAGGGAGATAATTTGCATGTTTAATAAGAATGTTTCATGCCATTGATGTTTTATACTACCTGATCTGTGTAGTCAACATGGCAAAAAATCTAATTTTAATGTTTGTTTTGTAGTGTACTGATAAACTAGAGAGGGATAGACTGGTTCTTTTTCTCAACAAACTTATTTTACACCAGGTTTGTATGGAATAGGTTTCTCTAAAGGTAGTCATTTGTTGATGGATGGCTTTCTTTTGGTATTTCATTTACTCAACTAATATATTACTCATACCATGACATCTTTCAGAAAAATGTCAAAGAAATAATGGATGCCAATGGAATTAAAGTTTTAGTAGATTTGTTAACACTAGCACACCTCCATACAACCAGAGCTACTGTTCCACTACAGGTAAAGTACAGTCTCTTTTTTTCTGCCAGGAAATCTCACAATAGCTCAATCAGCAGCCTTTGATATCTCTTGTTTTGTTTTACAGAGTAATGTTATAGAGGGATCCCCTGACATGAAGAGAGACAGTGAGAAGGAATGGTACTATGGTAACAAGGATAAGGAGAGATTGGGACCCTTCTCTTATGAAGAGGTGTGTAGTGATTTCATTGAAGCAGAACAGTCATCCTCTATTGGTAGAGATTTTGCTCAAGCATAATCTTGATTTAGAACTTGAATCTGTATTCAAAGTCATTTAGAACCTATTTCATTTTGGAACCCATTCTATATTTGTTCAAGGTCATGGCCGATTCTCAGTATGAAAAGAAAACTTTGCTGATATTAAACAGTTATTAGTCATACATGTACATATAGAGAAACCAAAATAATTTGTTGTACATGTACATGTATATATGCACAAATCAGTATTATAATTAAACCTTTACCCTTGTCTAAGTTTAGATGCTAGAATATAAGGATTAATTATCCTGTTTTAGCTGAAGGAACTATGGAAGGAGGGGGAAATTCATGCTAAGACCAGGTGCTGGGCACAAGGAATGGATGGATGGCGCCCCCTTCAGTCGGTACCACAGCTCAAGTGGACGTTAATGGCTACCAGCCAACCTGTGATGAATGAGAGTGAACTGGCTAGTCTCATACTCAATATGTTAGTACAAATGACCGAGTACTATCCAAGCCGGTAAGATTTAATTGAAATTTATCATATATTTTATTTGGGAATTATGTATATGCAAAATAATTATTATATAAAATGCAGATTACAATTACATGTATAGATAATTTGTAACTAAAAAGTGCAGATTTGAATATTCGTTATTTTGTGTCTTTGTTCGTAAATTCTTCAGGGATACTGATGGTGCAATAATTCGTCCACTGCCAAAAGTAAAGAGAATATTATCAGACCCTATGTGTCTCCCTCATGTAGTGCAGGTTTGTTTACAGTTGAACATTTTTTGCACTTTATAGCTGTGAATTTACAACATGGATTGATATTAGATTAATACACTCACATGTGTACTTTATGAATGGGTATTTCTTATGTGAACATTACATGGCATATTTTTTTTTTCAGAATTGCATGTATATATTTTAAATTGATATTTCTTGGTAATACTTTTTTACTCAAATTTACATGTTCATCAATACCAGACATAAGGTTTATAATCAATGTATTTTCCCCTGAAGTCTGTTGGATTCTTTGTGTCAAAAGATAAAGCATACGTACATGTCCTTTCATTTCAGCTGCTTTTAACCTTTGACCCAACCTTAGTGGAGAAGGTTGCTCGTCTTCTGTACCTGATAATGATGGATAATCCCAACATTTCTCGCCTCTACCTGACTGGAGTTTTCTTCTTCATTATGATGTACACAGGATCTAATGTGTTACCTATTGCCCGATTCCTGAAATACACGCACATGAACCAGGCTTTCAGATCAGAAGAGGTAACATGGTCAACAAGGGGTATTTTAGTTTGTTGAGAGCTTTGTGGCAACATTGAATTTTCTTTGTTAAGTTCCGCAATTTTATGAATATTGAATGACAATTATAAATTGTGCAATTTATTTAAAAGGAGCAAAATCTAACAAGAATTTAACAAGAATGATGAATTGGAGAAATTACCCTCCAAAATTTATTAGACCCTCTAGTAGACTTGTTTGTGTTTTGGCTCAAGTTTGAATTACTTGAAGTTTACTGAAAGTTTTTTGTAATGTCTTGTATACATTGTATTTGTAGAATTTTGGCTCAGACATTGTAAGTAGGAGTGTCCTTGGCCATCTCCTGCCAGAAGCCATGGTGTGCTATCTGGAAAATTATACACCAGAAAAATTTGCTGAAATTTTCCTTGGAGAGTTTGACACACCAGAAGCAATATGGAATGCAGAGATGAGGTACTTAACATTTATACTTTCATAGGATGAATACTCCTTTTATTTATAGTACTGTAGATCCCTATGCAGACTGTAAATCAATCATTGTTCTGTTTAATCTTTAATAATACAAAAATACTTAAAAATTAAATTTTCCTGAGCAGATTTTCTTATGTAATAAAATGAAAAAATAAAAATATCAAGAATAAAAAGTTATTTATAGTGGCTATTTCATTCATTTCTAGATTGCTTCTCTGACCCATTTATTTCTTCAGTGAATAATTGTGCAATCTTTGTGATTTTTTTTCTGTAGACGAGTGATGATTGAGAAGATAGCGTCCCACATCTCGGACTTCTCTCCTCGACTACAGAGTAACACTCGAGCATTATACCAGTACTGTCCCATTCCAGTGGTCAACTACCCACAACTTGAACATGAACTGTTTTGTAATATGTATTATCTTAAGCATCTCTGTGATACTCAGAAATTCCCAGATTGGCCTATCAAGGACCCTGTGAGTAAAATCTTTAATCAGTTATTTTGAGAATGATGTGCAAATGACTTGTCATTTCTGATGGATACAGTTTACAATGCATTTTTAGCAAAATATGAGGGATTTGAATTATTTTAAATAGAACTCATGAATAATTACATGGTTGAAAAAATATGTTGTAAAGGTTAATTTACATGTATCTCTTTTTGTTGCTTCCATAGATCAAATTGCTAAAAGAAATTTTAGAAGCCTGGAAGAAAGAAGTAGAAAAGAAACCTCCCTCAATGTCTATAGAGGAAGCTTATGAGACACTGCATCTAAAGAAAGGAGTGGGAGGGTAAGTCAATACATCTTATCTGTCTCCAGAGTAATTCAAAAGATGATCTTAGGTTTTGTTCCTTTTATTCATTGTGGGAGGTAGAAGAGCTTATGTGATGACATTTATCTGTCAGAAGAATGGTCCAAACTTATTCTAATTTTCTTACACCTTAGCTAGTTTGTTGACAAAAAAAACTTTATTTGCCAAGCTCCATGAATCAAAAGCAAGGCCTTTTAAAAACGTTGTACCCAAGCATGTTTTACATGTATACAGGTGGTTTATTCATCAGATAAAATTTGAAAAAAAAATCTTGAATCTTTGTTACTGTCAAGTGCAAAGAATTAAATGGTTAATTTTACATGTTGTATATGCATTTTGTATTTTTATTAAAACCCTTAAAAATTTATACCAACTTATATGTTATACAATCAATTACTAATACACATGTACATTTATATTAAAATTTCACTAACAAAAAATGTGAAATATAATTCATTTTTACTAGAAGATGGTACAAAAAGAGTTCATCACGCATCTTCTTGCATATGCAGTGTAGTTTTCAAAAGGAATCCATGCCCATTTTATATGTTTAGGGTTTAACATACAGTATTTAAAAATTGTATTATTTTAGGCATACGAGAATCGATCCTGGCACGAAAAGGTTACAGTAACCATATATAGAATTATGCATGGCTTCAGTGATATTCATATTAAGAATATACATTGTATTGCCTGAACTTAATATTATAGAATTGCTTGTAATTAGTCTGGTGCATGGTTGCACATTCATAAGATTGTCAAAAGTTATTCTGAAGTCTTAAATATGTTTCACTGTCCTAAGCTTGATCAATTTTGAATTAATTAAAAGTTTTTTTCCCTTTTCCATTTAAAGCATTCTGATTGAACACTCTTTAAATTTGTATATTTTTATCTAACTTAGATATTATATTAATTACAAACTATACTTAATACAAAGCCAAGAGCAATCTTCAAAATCCACGATAATCTACTCTGCTATTTTTCTCATTAATGCTTTGTTGAAATATCCTACTAATGAATTTGCTGGATATGTTAATAAAACAAAATGTACAAATATATCAATATAATCAGAAGATGTTCCTGTGCTTGTATACAGTATTAGTGTTGGTATATACTTGTACATGAACACAGTAAGTTTTGCCATTTTTCTGAGAGCTATAAGTTGCCCCTATGTATATGCTTTCTTTGCTAACAATGGAAATGTCACTTATCTCAGAACTATGTACTCATTAGTCATTACTTACACATTTTCAAGTAATACCTGTAAAACAGATTTTGTTCAAACATGAATATTTTACAGCAATAGCAAAGTTTATACAATCCCTGACAAACCTTTTTTTTTACAGTTCTTTTTTCTTAAATTTCGGTTATGATGAACTTTTAACAGATTTATGGATATAGCAAACTGATTTTGTGTCCAGTAAGGGTTCACAGAATTCCTTTTACATACTGTAATTTACTGTTAAAAATGCACCTTGTCACTAACTCTTACAGCAGTAAGGGAGGATGGCAGGGGTTTTTATTATTTTCCAAGTTCATTGCTCACAATATCTGTAATATTTTGTAATTCTGTTTTTATTGCCTATTATTTGAAACTCTGTTTTTAATTCCTTTTCTTTTAGACATGAAGAAGCAAAAATTAGGAAAGCTTACTTTAAACTGGCTCAAAAATATCATCCTGATAAAAACCCAGAAGGAAGGGTAAGTAGGCTTCGTACTGATTTTAAAATCTTTTATAAGGTTTTTCTTTGAGGTCATGCAGTTAGTGGTAAATGTCTGGTATTTCCCTTTTCTCTACTTCAGGAAATCTTTGAACAAGTAAACAAAGCCTATGAGTTCCTGTGCAGCAAGTCTCGACTGGTGGAGGGGCCAGATCCACAGAACATTGTCTTAATCCTCAAAGCTCAGTCCATACTCTTCAACAGATACAGAGCAGGTATAGGCAAAGATTATAACTGGTTGATTAGTGTACATCTTATTACATCAGCATAAATATTTGGTCAGGTCACAGTGACCTGTATATTTGTTTGAATATTTTCAAATTTTCCTGGATTTGAAGTTTTTGATTGCAGTTTTGAGTGTGCATGTTTAATACTTGTGATTTTGATCTTTTATCAGAGCTGGAGCCGTATAAGTATGCTGGTTATCCCATGTTAATTAAGACCATACGTATGGAGACGAATGATGATGCCTTGTTCTCTAAGTCCGCCCCATTACTCTCCGCGGCTGCAGAACTGTGCTACCATACTGTTAACTGCTCAGCATTAAATGCAGAGGAGCTTCGTAGGGAAAACGGAATACAGGTATTGTAGCATACATGCTTAGTTTCTTCATTCTCACCCTAAAAAAAAACTGGACTATGCAGTTGGTTTCTTTGTTTACTCAGTCTTTAGATTTGTAAGAAATAACAAGCATGCTTTGCTGTATGTTTCAGACACTACAAGAAGCGTTTGCCAGGTGTATCAATGTGCTAAGTATGATGAGTAAACCTGAAGATGTGGCAGTACAGGTAAGAACAGGGGTTATACAGGGGAACCATTGAAGTAAAAATGTTCAAAGAAGAATTTTGATTATCAGAAGACAAGTACAAGTATTTCATTCACAAGTCCCATTGTTAATCTGATTTCTATAAACACTGACTAAACGTGATAAACACTCAAAGGTATTTTGATTCTTATTTCAGGTGTGTTCCCACATTGTTAAGTGCTATGCGGTGGCCTCACAGTTTGAGGGCTGCAGAGAAAAGATCCAAGAAATTCCAGCAATAGTTAGAGACATCAGTCGTATTCTTTATTACAAGGTAATGCTTAATTCCACATCTCTCTTAGCATCACAGGCAATTCTTTTATTCTACTAGATAAATTATCAGAATTTTTTTTTACCATTTCTGTCTTTCAGAACCTTGCCAAGCTGTGTTCTGTGGTAGCTGAGTGTGTCAGTGCTTTCTCTGTAGACTTCTGGTTACAAACCAATCTCTTCCAGTCAGGCGTGTTGTGGCACCTGTTATTGTTTCTGTTTAATTATGATTATACACTGGAGGAAGGAGGGGTGGAGAAAAGTGGAGAATCAAATCAACAGGTGTTTCTTGACAGCTTACATTATATTTCCGTGATGTTGTTTGGTATTAATAAACTCAAGAAAATTTTCATAACTGTTTCATGATGATGTTTGGTATTAATAAACTCAAGAAAATTTTCATAAATGTTTGTTTACTGGGCTATATAATCAAAAAGTTATTTTCAGTATGTAATGTTTACAGTACATTATGTTGTGAATTCTTGAAAATAATAGTTTGGAGATCAAAGAATACTTAAACAGTGCTTTGTGAAATTGTGCATGACATTGTCTTTCTTTAATTTACTAGGAGGTAGCTAATAACTTGGCTCGTCTCTGTGTCAGAGCTTGTGCCAGGCTGGGAGGTTATTTTCCCGAGGAGTCAGAGCTGTCCACCCCAGAAAATGTCCCCGTTAAAAAGTCCCTCCATGCCTTGTTGACCCCCTTCTTAGCAAGGAAACTCTCCAATGAAAATCCTAATGAGGTAAGTATGATGTAGAATGTACAGTGCATGAATGTTTCTTATATGTGAGGTTTCAAAATCAAATATAATGCTGCAGTGTTGCTTTAGTAGGAATTATTTTTCTGATTAATCAGTTGCTGAAGCTGTTAAACAGTAATTCAGAGAACCCCTACTTGATCTGGGACAATGCCACTCGAGCTCAGCTGACGGAATATTTGTCTGATCAACAGCAGCAGGTTATCAAAACCGTGAGTACAAAATTATTGATCCATGTCTAACATACCAAACAGAAATGATAGAATCCAATACACATAGCTGCCCCCCCCCCCCCAGTAAATATCTACTTTGATATTTTTATTCTTGCAGGGTGAATGTGACAAACATTATGGATCAGAGTTTGTGTTTGAAATCCATGCCAAAGAACTGATTGTAGGAGAGATATATGTCCGTATTTATAATGAACAGCCTACTTATACTCTTGAGGTAAATACTGGTTAATGGTTTGACTGTGTACTGGTATATTGTTTAATGCAAAATTAATTTGATGGAAGAGAATTAATTAAGTTTTATCAGAGTTGTTGCACTAAGAATAATTCTGTAATTTTTGAATGTGTGTGTGTGTGGTTCCTTAATCTGAAAAATATTTCTCATTTGATAATTTTCCCATGTTTAACAGAATCCCAAAGGATTTACAATTGACCTTCTGGACTACATGGGATCCCAGGCCCAGTATCTGCACTCCCTGATGATGCTGAACCAAAGTAATGCCAAGCAGGCAGCCCAGGGCTCTAGACTGAAGAATGTAGAGATGGCCTTAGAGGGTCTACGTAACGTCATCAAAAACAATCCAGGTAGGGGGATCTGTGTACAATGAAAAAAAGCTTTTTAAGGTCCATCAACCTTCAAATAAGAGAGATAACTGTCTATGGTATAAATGACTATGTATTATCTACCTTTAAAATTGTTAGTCAATAATGAACATCTCTGAAAAGTTAATTTTGTCCATTAAGGTACATGTATGTATGCTGAAGTTGTGTGCATGTTAATTATAAATGAAAATTCTTTTGAAAAATGATAAGCATGAAAGCAAAATTTTATTATTTAGTGATATGGAGTACAGTGTACCTTAACTAAGGAGTTGTGCATTCAGTCCTTGTACTTAATGAAGAGCTTTCTATTCTCTGTTCTATACTATGATTGAAGATACATTTGTGTACTTTTACAGGAGTGGAGATTCAGTGTATAGGACATTTCAAGTTACTTTTCTGTCTGTTAAGACTAGATGACTGTGCCAAACTGCAGCAGTTTGCCCTAGAAGTAAGTTGGAAAGTTTTTATATTTTAGAAGCACCCAAGACCAACAGATAAAAGTTGAATTTCTATGAAATCAGGTATGCCATCTTTGAAGTTAATTTACTACCTGTATTTAGCTTTTATTTATGAAAATGTCCTGGTTTGATTGACAGGTCATCAATGGTGTAACAACCAATCAGGAGTGTGTAAATGATATAGCAGCCTCAGAGGTCCTAGCCTACCTTCTGATGGCCATCGCAATGCTACCAAGTTGTAAGTATATCATATGAAGTATCCAACTTTCCCCCTCTCTTTTTGAATAATGAAAAAAAAATCAATGTCATCTTCATTTATTTTGGCTTTTTTTACAAATCTTCTTTGTTAAAAATTATGAAGTTTTCTTTTTTGTCTGTTTTAGGTCAGTTACTGACATTAGAGAGTTTATTTTCCCTGATGTCCAGTACCAAGATAGTGAAGGAGGCCCTGGCTAAGGGTGCCCCTATTTACCTCCTGGATTTGTTCGCTAATGCCACCAACCCCAACGTCAGGGAGAAGACGGCCGAACTGATGGCCAAAATGTTGTCAGACAAATTAGTGGGACCAAAAGTTAGGATCATCCTGTCGAAATTCTTGCCAGTTATTTTCATGGATGCTATGAGGGATTCTCCAGAGGCCAGTGTTCACATGTTTGAAGGTAATTTTTCTGTGAAACAAAAAATGTTGATTTGTTAAAAAAATTTCATGCAATAAATCCCAAGTATTAAGGATAGTAAGTATCTTTTCCTTCAATAAATTCATGTCTAAGGTAGGCTTTTCTTTGCAGTTTGATACATGTCTCTAAAAGGGAAAAAAAATTAAAAAAAGAAATCGTGGGTGGCTGTAAGATAATATTCAGACATTTTGTTTTTGTTGCATGCCGATTCTAAGACAAGATTTTTTTTGCCACCAGGAACCCATGAGAACCCTGAACTGATATGGAATGATGAGTCAAGGGAAAAAGTATCAGACACTGTAAAGAAGCTGAAAGACAGGTAATACAATGTACTTGTTTTGAGAAGCAAGTTTGCTACCTTACAGTAGCTTATGTTTATACTTAGCACAATTTATCTAGATCAAGTTGTATACTTATGCACACTGCTTCATTGAATATAAGACAGTTTATCTTTTGTTACTTTTGACATATTCTAAAGTACTAGTAATTACAATTTCTTACAGCCATTACAAAGCCCAGAGGGAGAATCCTGACACAAGATGGGGACTGAATGAAGATTTTAACGTGGTCTACTCTGATGTCCAGGGAGAACTAACTATAGGAGGGGTATTCCTGAGGCTATTTATAGCTAACCCTGGCTGGGTGCTGAGGAAGCCCAAGGAATTCCTGACAGAGCTGATGGAGAAGTGGACACACCTCATCAGTATGAAGAACACGGATGTAAGACTTTTAGACCTTTAAAAATTATTAAATCATACTAGGAAGAGCTGACTGTTTGTGGTTTCAGCTTATTAAATAAATCTGCCCTTTGACCCCCCTGTTTTTTAGGCAGAATTTAAACAATTCTCATTTACACATGACTCTAAAGTAGCAGAGTAAATTTGAGCTTAATTTTAATAAGGTGACCTTATATCAAGGTTTGCTTATGAGAAAATAAAACAGAGAAAGTTTGTAAAAAGAAAAATACATGGCAAGTACCATTGTCTTAACTTTACTGTAAAATTCTAAAATTTAATTCCCTGTAGGTTTAAACTGATGTGTAACTACTATAGTATGCTAAAATAAATCATATTTTGTTATTTTCAGAATGAGACTCTAGAGACTGTAACAACAGGAGTGGTGTGTTTGTTTTCCTCTCAGCAAGCATTACTAGACCAAGTTCCCTCCCTTGGATACATTCCCAAGATCTTCCAAGCAATGAGTAGTCGTAACAATGCTGTCCCTAAGGCTGCCATACAAGTGGTTCACCAGCTAGCCAGTAATGAGGTCAGTTTATCAGTAAACTGCTTTTGAATCGTTTTTGAAAATAGGCCAGTAATGTATAATCAAAATGATGCAGAGTATTGTAGATGGAGCTGACACAGATGAAAAAAATCAAAGAATTTGATACTTGATTTGTGCATGGGATTGTAATGTTTATTTTCTGAAATATTGCTCTGTTTGACAGATTTGCATCAGAAGCATGGCCCAGGTTGAATGTATCAGTGCTATGATGGTAGGGATGAAGGCCAGGAGGGACCAGATCGCCCTGGCGGCGGAGGCCCTGTACAAGATGTTTGACAAAGGGGAAGAGGAGCTGGTGTCTCAGGTCAGGGAGAGGACATTAGGGGGATAGGAAATCTGAATTAATATTACATGTAGATATTAGAGGAGGGAGATGAAATAATGAATTAATTTTATACATTTTCCTGTCAGATGGTTAAATGACGCTAACAATACAGGATTTTAAAGAAAACTGGCCACATGAAATTTACAGTTACTGTTTAGGAGACCTTAGTGCTGATTTTTAAAAATACAGTGTTATATTGTTTAAAAAATGATTCTTTGTGTTAATGGAATGATTTCTTTATAACAGGCTATTAAGACAGACCTGGTGCCATTCCTACTGAAGCTGTTGGAGGGAGGACTGGAGACCCTAGATAAACCCGCAGCAACCAAAGCTCAGATCGTCAAGGCTCTCAAGTCCATGCAGAGGTCGTTCCAGTATGGAGAACAGGTCAGGGGATTAAAAAAGGCATTAACAAAGAATTTACCAACAGTCTTACTTATGTTTTATAGAAGCAGATTGACTATTTTCATTTAATAACGTATTCCAGATGCAAGTTTAATATAAAGAGAATTTAAGGCATTTAATGTGTTTTTCATATCTTTCTATGAAATTATTTTTTTTTTTTCAGATAACAAACATTTTAGACAAATCAGCTGTTTGGAGGGAATATAAGGACCAGAAACATGATTTATTTATATCAGACACACCTATTGCTGGCTATCTGACTGGTAAGCTTGTCTTAATTGTTACTACTGGGGGTATTTCAGTCTTCAGAGTCTCTTAATATGTAGATCCTCCTTTGATTTCAGACAAGTAAGCTGTACTTAGGTGTGTCCATTTGCAAAATTCATGAGTACATGTTACATTCATGCATGTGTATACTCGTACAATACAAATATATATGTTTAATGTTTAATTCTTTCTTACAACTTCTGTGACATTTTATTTGAATCCATTTCATTAAGATGTATATACCCATGTTTCTTATTTTTGAGAGTTCTTTTGCATGAGAAATATAAATTGGCATTATTTCCTTATTTTTTTCTAGACTCCTCCAAAGGTAAAAGCATGAAACTCTGATTTTAATTTTTTTTTTTTTTGGAGTGTTTTTCTTAATCAGTATTCCTTTTGCAATTGTATAGTAGAGTTCATTGTAGAAGCACATATCTAAACAAGTGTGTATTTGTGTGTTTGGGAATTTTTTAACTAACAGATTTCACAATGTTTGTAAAGTTGAAAGGCAGAGTGTGATAATGTGGCTTGTGTTTTGATTAATGACTCTGTATTTTAATGCAGTACTTAGTGAATTCTAATGCTGACCTATTCTACATGCACCTTCTTTGGTAGTATACTTTACTGTAGGGCCTATTATTAGTAAAACCTGATTTTCCTAAGCCCTTGTAATTGAAGTGGTCAGTCAGATTGCTTTAATCTATCTGTCTGTCTTACTGTCTGTTTAATCAACGCCATAAATTTACACACAAAGGAGATTGTGACTTCACATTGAACAAGTGAAAATCGGGAAGGAGCTGTGAATGGTCAGATCTGCGTAATAACCTTGAAAAATTTCAAGTCAAGGTCATGCACAAATGTCAAATTAAAGGTCAGATAGGAAAACAGTTCTGTCTTGGACTGTTTTTTTCACAAACATTCTTGTTTTTTCACTGCTTTGTTGTGAGAATATTCAATATAATTTCACATTTAGCAAATACTGAGGGGTGTCACTGTGGAATGATGAATAAATTTCTTTCAAAATTAGTAATGAGTAAAAGAATCGTTCATTATGAAGGTTAAATGAATTCTTAGAAGGGGTCTAGACAATTAATTTGATCCTGATGTCACAGAAAAAGCAATATAAGGAAAGATAAATTCTAAACTGTTAGGACTTTTCCATGTGAAATTCATTTGTCTCATGCAGTTTTTAACCAAAGAAAAAAACCTTTTTTTTCCCATAATATAGAGTAAAAAAAAATGTGATTATTCCCATTCGCTTTTTTTCTCTCAAAATCCTGTATTCATATGTGCCACAGTCCCTAAATTATTTCTTGGCATTTAATAGGGGACCAGTTAGAGTTGTGTTACTTGGTACCTATAACTTTTTTTCTGCACGGCTAGGCCATTTGGTACACATGATATGACTCTATATGCTGATTAAGCATTAAAGGTCATGCAGGCCCTATTCCCTTATAAAAATCTCTGCCATGCATTGTCTATCTGAAAGACAGTTTATGCATATTGCTCAGTATATTGTAATTGGATACATGGAGTCTCGTGCATGACTTTGCATAGATTTATGTGATATTGGCATATTGAATTTTTTATAATCGTTCAGACTTTTCTAACATCAGATATGTTTTAGTAAAGGTTTCGTTTCTTCAGAGTATTTCTTTCATTTTAATTGACTTCTGAAACATTGTTTACCACAGGCATATTTTAGATAATTTAATATTAGCTCAACATGCATATACAAATGTAATCAGAGATACATGTTATTACACGTGCATGCAGTTTTATAGAACCTTTGGCTCTTTCTTTTGATGTGTAGTTTCTTTTCTCACATTTATAAATACCTTGCTGGATTTGATTTGGATGAATTAAACTTTTTCAAATCATAATTAGATGCATGCATATACATGTATATTCAGAGAAATCCAGACTTCATGACATCTCTTCATCAAAAACCAAGATATCCATCCACATGTATTTCCGAACTGCTTGTAAGGTGTAACTGGGAATACATGCAGTGCCATGCACACAATTATATAGTCTTGCTTAAGTGGATGCAAATGTTCCTTGGCTTAAAAGAAGTCTATACTCATGTGAATATTAACCCTCTGTAAACTATCTAAGAATCTTTGTTCTTTCAATACTGTATAAGAACTGGGCCTAATGTCTTTGTGTGTGGTATTTGGAATTAGCTTCTTAACCAGACACATACACTCATCATAACCAAACCTGCATAGATCATGCCTTTGTGGATGTAAATACTAACTGTCATCTGGTTAATGGGCATTAATCACATTTTATCTAGGAACAGAGTAGAAATGAAAGAAAAAGTTATAAATAATAATCTCTATGCTTATCAAATGTGAATAATTAATAAGAGAATATTTCTTTAATCTGCCCCTTTCTTTATATTAGTTCTTATTGAAAATTCAATTAGTTGGATCTGACTTTTATGATTCATTGTACGTGCTTATACTATACAGTACATTAGGATTCATAAAGAATAGCTTTGTAGTATGTGATTTTTAAAATTTTTCAGAGAAGATCCTCATCCTTTTTGTAATTTAAAATAAGAATTTTAATTTATTTTTTTTTGCAGGTCCAACCGGACCCAGTGTGGCGGGATACCTGACCTCCGGGTCGCGACCCACAATTCCAGACAAACCGCCACCTGTGGATAGACATGATGATCTCCTGCACTGAAATTAGAAGTAGCCAGTCAAACACACCAATTAACAGTTTAACGAGACTGCTAAAAAGAGAATATTGTTTCTATCATTACAATTTAGTGCAGGTGCTATGTTATTTTTGTTCTGAAAGAGACATTGAAGGATAGAAATGGATTTTAGTTCTTGTTTTATCGTACAGGTTAATGATACAATTAAATTTCCTTCTCCATTGCTAAGAGTTTATATATGTAATTAAGCTTAAGTCTTTTTTATTACTGAAAAAAATGTATACATGTATTATTTGTCCCTTACACCATAGTTGACCCTTTTTCAATTTTTTTACTCTTGCAAAATACTGTAAATTCCAATTTTGTATTTTTAAATGCACAATGGCATTCAGAAAAAATAAGATCTTGTTAAATATAAAAACAAATACATACTAGTAGTTATTTTTTATGTTAAATATATTAAGAGAATGATTATATTATTGATATTTTGTTTTCTAGAGTTAATGCTTAGAAAATGTATTTTGATCAAAACTTATAATTGCAACCAATTTTCACAGTGCTGCAATAACCTTTTAAAATAAAATTGTTAAAAATTAAATAATTTATGTTCATGAATTGTGTTTTGTATCAATAACACGTTGTCTTTTTTCATGTTTTTAACAGTTTTTTTTTTCTTGCAAAAGATTTTGTCTTATTTTAAACCTGCATGGTATATTTAATGCAAATAACCTCAGCTTTTTTGTAAGGGTATTACACAGTGTTGAAATTTGGGTACCTCAAAACAGATACATTGTGCAATGTATATTGAATATCATTGATACATGAATGTCGAAGTTAGTTGGAAGTCCCAACCACTTTTATTTTATGTATGTTAACCTTGATATCAATTCCTTAGATATCTTTGAAGTTTTTACTCAACCCCATTGAGTTCGAAATAATGAGCTTTGATTGTGAATTTATCTGTTAATGCTTATTGTTTCTTTGAAATGTGCTTCCCATTTAGTTTAGGTGTATAATGAGAAAAATTATTTGAGATCATGTCTCCATAGAACCATGCCTTACATCATCATTTTGTGTGTACAAGTTTATGACATGTAGGTAATATGCAACCACATTTAAATGTGACTTTGATTAGAGTTCTTCTAAAGCAGATTCTCGCTACTGGATGTGTTGTAGTGAACATCACAAACTTGTAGTATGAAATATATCATCATAAATTTTACAATTGGGCTTGTTCAAAGTATGTTTTACCAATTACCAGACCAATAATGTATTATACCTAATTTAAAGTAGGTAGGATTTTCACATTTTTATGATGTACTTTATGAATTTAGGTCAAAGTTGATATTTTAAAAAATATGTATATAGAAGATTGAGATTATTAATTGTAACACCATAACCTGGTTAAGAATTTAAGGATGTGAACATTTCGTAGTCACACAATTGCAATAGTCATTTAAAACCAGGGTTATGATAACATTGTTTTATAGCTTTGGGTTAAGTAGTTGTACATGTGTAATTTATAATTGATAAAATATTTGATTGTTACGCCTCAACAGCATTTTGTCACAAAACACTATACAAAGCTATGTCATTACATGTAAATGCTTTGTAAAAATTTTTGTAAGCATGTATAGATAACAAATTGAGAGTAGCTAACATTTTGAAATTCTAGATCATACTTTATTGAAAATGCCTGATTGTTACGCCTCAACAGCATTTTGTCACAAAAAACTATACAAAGCTATGTCATTACATGTAAATGCTTTGTAAAATTTTTGTAAGCATGTATAGATAACAAATTGAGAGTAGCTAACATTTTGAAATTCTAGATCATACTTTATTGAAAATGCTGGTTGAGTGTAGCATTGATCACCCCCCCTTTCCCTTTCTCTTCAACTTATCTATATTGAATAGACAAACAAATTATAAAAAAAGTTGACTCAGCAATTTCATTCTGAGTTTCACTTAAAAATATGTTATCATAATGTCTCTAATGTTATCATCTACATTGTTATCATTAAAAAATAATCATCAAATACATGAAATCTGTTTTAAATTTATTTTTTAAATGAATTCCCTGGGAGTGTCACAGTGTTACCTAGTGGATATTAGTGCCCTTCATGACATAGCATTTTTTATGGACGTCTTCTTTCTGAAAAATAAAAAAAATGGCCTTTTGATGAACCAATCTGGTTCTCATTTTTGACTAGCAATAGCATGATGGTGCTATGCAGGGAAAATTGTCTGGTTGTGCAAAGAGCTCTCAAACGCCCTTAATGGATAATGACAAATTGCTACTACTTGACTGCTCTATGAAGCATAACGCACGTCTTGTCACGTAATGGACAAAGGTTTTATGTTATCCAATTAACCCCTTTCTGTAATTATTATATTAACGTGACTTGTAGTTTGTCCATCACTTCAAGGGGTTTTCTTGTGTGAAGGTAGTAAGATTTAGACATTTCAAGATATTTGAACATATTAAAGAGAATAAAATTCTACATTCATTATCAGAATTGGAAAATCAAAATTTAGAATTAGGCTTTGTTTTTAGCCAGATAAAGAAAAAAGATGCATTACTGAATTTTAATTACCCGTAGTGTAATAGAATATCACCCCTTTCTCACATTTCCTAATATCATTTGTAGATAGTCAAACAACAGTTAGTGAAAAAGATAATATTCTCTGACATAATTGCAGTAATGTTCAATGAATGCAATTTTTTGGATTTATGGTTAACTCCAAGCTGTATTTTTATGCCCCAGTAAACGAAGTTTCAGGGGTATATAGTTTTTGTTGTGTCCGTCTGTCTGTCTAGCTGTTTCTCTGTCTGACTGTCTGTTTGTCCACAAAAACTTTAACCTTGCCCATAACTTTTGATTTAGTAGAGCTATGACTTTCATATTTCACAAGTGTATTTCTTGTGACAAGACCTTTCTTTGGGTACTACCAGATTTAACCTTTTGACCTTGGAGTTTGACCCACTTTTACACAAAAATTCCAAACTTACTTTGGCCATATCTTTTGAACAGAGGATACCAGGACATTTATACTTCAAAAATATATTTTGAAGTACAAAAGTACTTCAAATATGTAATCCTTGTAAAAATACCTTTCATTGGATACAAAGAACTTTGACCTTGACCTTGGAGTTTGACCTTCTTTTAAAAGGCAAATTTTGACCATAACTTTTGAAGGGTTAGGGCTGGTGCTTTCCTACCTTACGTACTTAATCTTTGTGACAAGACCTTTCATCTGATGGCAAGATATTTGACCCTTTGACCTTAACCTTGGAGTTTGACCTACTTTTAAATTTTTTAACATTGGCCATAAGTTCTGAACAGTTAGAGCTAGGGCTTCCATAGTTTACATATGTATTTTATGTGGCAAGACCTTTCATTGGATACCAATAACATAAAATTTGCATGTAAGAAAAGTTTAATCTTTGCTATGTTGCCATACGGGGGCATCAGTGTTTCACAAACACATCTTGTTTCCATCTCTATCTATCAAAATCAAAGTACTGAAAGTATTGCAAATATCTAGTTTTGAAGTGGTTTTTAATGCCGATTGATATTCAAACCATTCCTAATAAAAAGTGGCTTTTTGTTCTCAATTTTTGAAGAGATGATCATATTTCAAAGATGAGTTGGAAAAATTCATTTCTTTGGGGGTACCAAACTTACTGACCTCTCATAAAGAAGTGTATATCAAGTATATCAACCTTCTAAAATTTTGATAAGAACGGATTCAAACTTGAATATGTTTTGTCAATGATCTTATTGATATGTCTTGACTTGAATTACAGTGATATCTTTAAAATGAACGTGAATGGGATATCATAACTTTTGGAATTCATGGTTGGAGTAGATGTAGCTCTCTGCTTTTGAAAATTCGGACAGATAAAACAGAGGCTCGAATAAATTTATCTTACTGTCATTATTCTGATGTTAATTTACCAAGTCCTTGCCTCAAGGTCATTTTTAAAGGTCAAAAGTTCAGGTCATCTAGTTGTTGTCAGTGGAGATAATCGGGGAATTGGTAGAGGGCTTCACTTTTTTTTCCCCAGCCAAATTTTACGCTATGTACATATTTTCACTCACAATCTCGGCTAATATATGCAAACCATGTAAAAGATGGTAACAGTTCTAGAATATATAATTAAATATTATTAAACCATTGTCAACCGAGGCGTAGCCGAGGTTGACAATGATTTTCGAGGGGTGAAAATTTTCAATGTTACACTCAACTACATGCAATATCAATTATATTATACTGAATGTTTTATACAAATACATAAAACAGTGAACCGTGCGCGCATAAATTCTGCGCAGTCGCTATTTTTTGGAATATCACCCGTAGTCAGGCACTGTTGACTGTTGCTACGCAGGAGGGCGTGGCTTCATTATTCAGCGGGTAATAGTGTTTTTTAACAAATTTTTCTCGACCAATCAGATTCAACTAATTTACAAGAAAGTATAATATCATGCATTATTAACTGATTTATTATTTTGAATGTTTTTGACTCGTCCGTCCGTCAGTCAGTCAGTCCGTCAGTCCTGTTTTTTTTTCAGCACAACTCCTCATAAACCGCTGCACACAATTTCGTCAAACATTGCAGATATTTAGGACACAATGTGTAGATGTGCATACTACCAGGAAATTCCTATTCTTTTATATTTTTCCGGAAATTTCAGCACTTTTCAACTTAGATTTTTGGCCATATCTTGAATATAGAGATGAACAGTTTTTCACCACGACTCCTCATAAACCACTGCTCACAATTTTGTCAAACTTTGCAGACATTTAGGACACAATGTGCAGATGTGCATACTACCAGAAAATTCCGATTCCTTCATATTTCCGGGAATTTTGGCATTTTTGGCTATATCTTAAATAAAGAGATGAACATTTTGTCAGCGGAACTCCTCATAAACCGCTGCACACAATTTCGTCAAACGTTGCAGATATTTAGGACACAATATGTAGATGTGCATATTACCAGGAAATTCCGATTCTTTTTTTTTCCGGAAATTTCAGCACTTAGACTTTTGGGGGAGCGTGGGGTATGTGAGCTTGCTCACTTTTTCTTTCATTTTATTTAGAATTGTGATTTGTGTCCTTAATTAACACTACATGTACCGATATTGTGTAATTGTTTTTATAAATATCAATTTTTATTATTTATTCATGTTTAGGTTCTAATTTAAGAATACAGCTTAGATTTGACTGGCAGGTAGGAATAGGAAAACTGTTAGCATACATGTATTTATTTATGGCTAACTCACGATATCTTTTTTTTTAAATGCATGTTTATTCCAACAAATCAATTTTATTTGCTAGCGAAGACGTCAACCACATGGCTTCTGAACATTTTTAGCTTCTTGCCAGAGAATGATTGGTCCAATGTTAAAGCAATTTTGGTATATTGCACTTATGGGTAAAAAATATTGATCGCTGACCATTTTCAATGAGTGCATATACCGACAACTGAAAATTGTTAATTAGTGAAAGAAAATACTGGCATAATTAGTAATAATTTTGTAAATCTCTTGGTTTTGAAACTATTTGACATTCTCTTATTTTTTTTTTTTTGTTGGTCAAAGTCTAATAAGTCGGTTTGACATAGATAAGTTTATTAATGAAACATACCAGCGTGTGCAACATTTATACGTTAGTCAGAATATTAAATGTCACCGTAAGCATTTTCATAAGTGAAAAATTATTACATCATGACAAGGTCATTGTATTCTTAATTCATCTCTGCATTGAGGATGTAAACATATAGAACAGTTGTCCTCAAAAGTTTAGGAAAAATGACGGCCCCAGATTTGCCTATTACAACTGCGTATTATTTTTTCTGTGTTTTTTTTTCCTTTCTGAGAAACCCATATGAATGCTAAATTTGCAAAAATTTAAATTTGCTTTTTTTTTGAAAATTATTTTCAATAAAAATCAGTATTTATAGTTACATTGCGATAAAACATGCCAAAATAATTGATTGTACAAATGAAATATCTAGTTACTAAGATTAAAAATTGGAATTTTTTATGTTTAAAATAATTAATTTTCGAATTGCCACAACCCTCAATGTTCTAGCCAAATGCCCCCCTTTCCCCCCCAAATAATAAATTTGAAAAAGGTTCATCAGGAAATTGCATTTACTAGGGTTTTTTGGAAGATAATATTAAAATAAAAAAAAGTCATTAACGCCATCAAGCTTGGACAGCGAGTTCTTGTTCTAATACATATATACAATTTTTAATTTGAAGCATTAACTTATAAACTATGATAATCATACATATAATGCGTCTTGAATTTTCAATTTTAATTTTTTTTTTTAGAAAAAAAATTAAGAAAAACAAAGCTTTTAGTCATAAAGTGTTAAGAAAATAAGTCGTGCTATTATTCTTTTTAGGTGACCAATAGTGTGTATTGTTTACAAATTAAAACATCCTTAATTTAGATCTTAATGGGGTTGTTAACTAATGCAATCACGTCATCCAAACTTTGTAACACAGTGTTTGAATTATTTATGATAATGTGAACGTCCTCTAGATTACAGGATGGTTCTTTGGACAATAACTGTTGCATTTCCGTAAAAATCTCATTACATGCCGTTTTTATGATGGATAAGATGAATAAAGATATAACCATGTTGATATTATCCTTGGCCAATTCATAATCATAACTTTACATGGGGCCAATCGTTGCAGTCGTTTTAGTTGATTGATAACATGTAAAAAAAAAATTTCTGAGAAACACCATCGTCAAAAAGTCTAACTGCAGTTTAAAGTTTCTATCTTTTTTGGCCAATAGATCCCATAATCATATGAATTTTCTTTCCAATATTTTACAGGCTTATTTTCATAAAACTGCTAATTTTCAATTTAAACAAGAGGTCCATGGGCCACATCGCTAACCTGAGTTACTTTGACCATGCTGTTCTTAACCAGACCCCCCCTGTAATACCGGTATCCATTGTGGTTCCGCCGGGTCATGATTTGTACAAGTTAGAAGCTACACTACCTCAGGATGCTTCCACATTAGTTTCAGCTTTTCTGGGCCAGTGGTTCTAAAGATTTTTGAAGATTTTTTTTCTTTATAATTCAAAGCAAAGTTGGGATTCCCTATTGTGGCCCCATCCAATCCCCCAGGGTCATGATTTAAAAAAAAAAAGAATCTAAACATCCCCTCTATTCTGTTATATGATCATGGTTAACAATGCCACACACAAAAACAACATATATATGATCATGGTTAACAATACAACACAACGAAAACATTAGTTATGTGACCATGGTTTACAATTCCCCATATCAACAACACAAGTTTAATGACCATATTTAACAATGCAACACAGAGATCATGATTGTAAAAGCCACGCAACAACAATTTAAGTAATATGACCATTGTTAACAATGCCACACAACAACATAAGTTATATGGTCATGGTTAACTATGCCACACAATAACAACATAAGTAATATGACCATGGTTAACAATGCCACACTAAAACAACATAACTTATATGATCATGGTTAACAATGCCACACAACAGCGACATGAGTTACATGTTCATGGTTAACAATGCCACACAACAGCAACATAAGTAATATGATTATGGTAAATATTGCCACACAATAACAACATAAGTAATATGATCATGGTTAACAATGCCACACAATGACAACATAAGTTATATGATCATGGTTAACAATGCCACACAATAACAACAAAAGTTATATGAGCATGGTCAACAATGCCATACAACAACAACATAATTCATATGATCATGGTTAACAATGCCCAGCAATAACAACAAAAGTTATATGATCATGGTTAACAATGCCACAATAAAACAACATAAGTTATATGATCATGGTTAACAATGCCAAACAATAACAACAAAAGTTATATGACCACGGTCAACAATGCCACACAACAACAACATAAGTAATATGATCATGGTTGACAATGCCATAATAAAACAACATAAGTTATATGATCATGGTTAATAATGCCACACAAACACAACAAACGTTATATGACCATGGTCAACAATACCACACAACAACAACATAAGTTATATGATCATGGTTAACAATGCCACACAATAACAACAAAAGTTAAATGATCATGGTTAACAATGCCACAATAAAACAACATAAGTTATATGATCATGGTTAACAATGCCACACAACAACAACATAAGTTATATGATCATGGTTAATAATGCCACACAACAACAGCATAATTTATATGATCATGGTTAACAATGCCACACAACAACAACATAATTTATATAATCATGGTTAAAGATGCCACACAACAACAACAAAAGTTATATATCATGGTTAACAATGCCAGACAACAACAGCATAATTTATATGATCATGGTTAACAATGCCACTAACCAAACAACATAAGTTATAGGATCATGGTTAAAAATGCCACATAACAACAACATAGGTTATATGACCATGGTTAACTATGCCACACAAAAACAACAAAAGTTATATGATCACTTTTAACAATGCTAAAACAACATAAGTGACCATGCCACACAACTGCAACATTAGTTGTATGATGAAGGTTAACAATGTCCTACTAAAACAACATAAGTGACCATGGTTAACTATGCCACACAACAACATATGTTATATGATCACGGTTAACAATGCCACACTAAAACATCATAAGTTATATAACCATGGCTTACTATGCCACACAACATCAGCATAAGTTATATGATTCTGATTAACAATGCCACACTAAAACAACATACGTTTTACAAACATGGTCAACAATATCAAGGTTACTGGAACAACATAAATGCAGTTAAAAGAACAACAAAAGACAAAATCCAGTTAGCAAAATACTGCTCAACTAAATCGGAGAACTTGTGGGCTCAAAGAAATATCATGTAAATTTTGAATTTTCCATATGGCAATATGTATATATACAAAATTTACAATATGACAACTGGCAACTTGTAAATTTTTTATTTATTGCCACTTAGTAAATACAAAATTTACAACATAAAAGTACTGCATGAATATCAACATCATCTAATACAAGCTACAAAAACAAACAAAATATCAATTTTTATTTAATTCATCATCAAATACGGTAAAGTACCCAACTTGAGCAAATAAAAAAGCAAGAACAACAGAAACTTTCATGCCAACCATTATCATTACAAATCACAATATATATTCAAAATGTTGTGGTATATAGCTGGTTTCCAGACATTGTTTTACATAGAGAAGAAATGCGGCGCGTGACCACAAAACAAAGGAAACTCGTGTTTTATAGACACGTGATTTAGTATAGCATCCCAAGAATCAATGTAAGAATTGAACAAAACGTAGAAATCTTATATACAACAGAGATCGAATTACTTTAGGCAGACACAAAGAGAAAAAACGCAGTTAACAGAAGTTATAATAGAAATGGTTTTTATTTTCATACATGTAAATGTAAAATATGCTTTGAGCTCCTAGCACAATATTGAAAGAGGTGGTTTAACGATCATAAGTTTGGTTCAGTATAGCCGCCAAGTTAATCGTCGCAGGAACCAATGAACAATGTATATTGAAGTAGCAAGTAAATTACATAAAGCTCTCATCAACAAATTGTCATTATAACTCGAGCATTATGTAAGATGAAATATAAATTAAACACATAAATTTTTTATTGCGTTCTCCTATTCCGAATAATATCTTTCAATCCCCCCAAAAAATTATCTTTGTGCGTAATTTTCCATCTCACATTATCAAATCTGTCAATTTAAAAAAAAATTTAATAAAGAAAAAAATACAAATGAAAAATATACCAATATTATTCACGGACCGATATGCTTCAAAGGGTTTTTACGACCATAATCTATTACAGGCGAGCACGAGATGTAATCTTAGTTCACGACCAATCAGGCATTATTGTTTTTGCACAAGTCTGTTCTACTGCAAACAACATTCATCAACTGGCCACCTCGCTGTCCAGTACTAGGCCGCCAGCAGGACTGGTCAAGCAAGGCCCGTCAACTACGACAGATTGACAACAGCACGCCATTACGGTCACCCTATTGTCCAGTACAAGAAAAACAACACGGCAGTACAACGAGCAAAGACAATTAAGAGCGAAGGACAAATATTGGGAACATTTGCATAAACTTGCAGCACGTGTTGTTTTTTCTTCGAAACAAGGATAATTTTAGGGATTGAGGTAAGATTTCAAATACATTTTATTTTCAGGTGCAACATTTAATTTTGGATATTTAAATCTTTTGATTTTATTCATGTCTTTATTTATTTTTGTTGTTGTCATTTCCTAAGTCATCTCTGAAAAGTTTTTAAAACAAAATTAGAACAAGGAAGAAAAATATTTCCACGTAGTTAGTTAATAAAACTGCAGCATTTGACTATTATGGACCGATTTCATGCTTAAAATATTATACGAGGCATGATGAGGGCGAGGGGTCAGCCACTTAAAATGGATTTATGCTAATGTGTAAATGGAGAGGAACTTCAATAGGATTCAGATGTAAAAACGTGTGTGTTGTGAATTCACATCACCTGTGCTAAATTAATGACCCCGTCCTTCCGTGGGTGACAGCTAGCTTTTATTAGACGGGGGGAAATACTAAATCCTTATTACACTTTTATCTCACGGAGACATGTGCAATTATAAGGAAATAATCGAATGTATGTAGAAAAATAGATGATTATTTTTATGCAAATTTAATGTGAAGTTTTTTTTCTTCTAAAATTACAGATGCGGCGATACAACTAAATAAGGATTAACTTTGCGATCGCTTGACGGACAAACTTTTCATTCTGTGATTTCAAACATGGCTTTAGCAGTGCTGAGGCAAAAGCAATCTCCAAAGCGATCTACCAAAACCAACAAAGCGGTTGCTCTTGCAAACGCTGCAAATATCACAACAAATGAACTTAACATGAGAGATGCTAATGGGAGGACAGTTCTGTTTTATGCAGCTCGTTATGGAAAAATCCAAGCTGTCAAAAATTTACTCAATGCAGGTAGTAATCCAAATATTTCAGATGTCGATGCAAGCACGCCACTTCACGAAGCTACCGAACGATGTCATTATGACGTTATGAAACTACTTATTAGCAATGGTAAGATTTTTTTATGCTTTGATCAAAGATAATAAATCTATTTAAAGATATGACCAATATAAATTGTATGTTTTAAGGTCTAGAAGCTGAACATTTGAGAAAATGTTGCATACTTTTTCGTGAAAAATCATTGTGCAGTGGAATTACATTTTATGTCATTTAAAAATGATAATAGTGACAAAAAATTACCGGTATTTTGCATCAAGGTCCAGGTGCGATGCGTTACATTTTATTTTTATACATGGGTAAACTGACAATTTATTTTAATTATTCCAATTATCATGTTGTAAATTTTGGATTTACCTGAAGGGGAGTAAATGCAAAATTTACAACATAATAACTATTTCTCGTAAATTTTGCATTTATCTTTTTTTTTTGCAGCAGTTGCAAACCGACTTAAGTTTTTGCACCCATGGTTTCTCTTTCAACTTCTTTTTAATCTTAAAATATATATGCAAAATTAACGCAAAGTTTGTATAATTAAAATGAAATGCAAATGAAAGGATGCCTTGTCCGATCAATGCTTTACTGTCTTCCCAGACGCTTTATCATTTAGAAAAAGACTCACCATCTGGACTGATTGTATTTAAATTGTAAACCACGAGGCTATTTGATTAATCCAATGTCATGTTTCCTATGACTTAAATGTTTTAAGAGAAATATGTTTTTTTTAAATTATTTAAAAACCGTCGCAATAGTTCAAATTGCTCTAAAGGAAACTGTCCACCAAAAATAAAAAAAGCCAGAGAATGTATGATCGCATTTTTTGTCCTAATGTACATTAATCATTCAAAAGGAGTACTTTAATTTTACACCATGTTTCTACGTTTGTTGTATATAGATGAGATAGTTCTACATTGGAACATTCTGTAAAAAATGTTTTTTTTTTCTTGAATAAAATGGGCTGTAAAGGTGTAAATATGCAGGCTGTGCATGTGCAATAAACAAACGTGGTGTCAACTTCACGTTTCTTATGGTTCTATGTAAATGTTTATCCTTGCGTGTTGTCAAATTTGCTGCACTGTATGACGTGATTTATTTCGAGGTGTCGAGGACTCCGGCATAGAAATGTTACATTATTGTTTACTAAGCATATCATTGCATTACTGTAGATTCCTTAATTTTAGCGAGTAATTTTAATCGCGATTGGGCTTCTCAACAGCAAATAGCGAGAATAAGAATTCGCGTATGGACGATTGATCAAGAATTTTTAACATAGATTTCAGCACCACAAAAATAATGGCGAGTAATGTAATTTCGCGTGTGGTGCTTCTCGCGAAATTACGCAATAATTAATTCCACGCGTATATTTAGGAATTTACATTATACTAGAGTTAGCACTAGCAGAAACATTGTATTGTCAAAAAGACATGCATGTAAACTATTTAACCCTTTTTTATATATGTTGGTTTATTTAAAGTAGAAAATTCACTTTTATTTTTTATGCATGTTTTAACAATTCATGGATTATTTTTTTCGAAAAAGCCATAAAAAGCTGATTGGCCAAAATTTTTACTCGGACTCGTAGTCCGTCGTAAAGATTACCTCCTACACAATGGGCGTGGTCTCATACTTCATCAGATATCCTGATTGGGCAAACATATTAAAGAACGATAACGTTGACAAGACGTGGCCTTGTTCTCGTGAAGTTTTCCCCAGATTACTGACAAGCATAAAGTCATGCATGTCTTCATTTAACCCCTGGCACATTTCTTTTTTATATCAAATTTCACATGTACATATTGTTATACTTCGTTTTAATTTCTCCGCATAATAAAAAATTAATGTAACAACTATCATACACTTTCATATTAATTATTAAGTTTAACCAGTATAGTATGTATGTACGCTCGTACTTATAATTACATCTCCTTGATTTCTAAAGAACACAATTGCCATTTATCGGTCAGTAAAGTCCACTAAGGACATACCTAACATACCTTTCTTACTGATAATTTTTCAAGATATTCTTAATTTTAAATTATAGTGTCATCAGATGTTCATAGAACAAAAAAATCAGCAATGCATGCATTTCCAGAGGTTTTTGAAAGATATCAATTGATTAATAATCTTGGGTGATTCAAGGAAAAAAAAATACTAAACATATATTCTAGGTGTTTCTTTTATCCAAAATTGTTTTAGAAGAAGTGTACAACACCATATATAAACATTAAAATACAGCACACAGTTCCTTTAAAAAATGGAACTCTTCAACTCCATGGAAAAAGACAAAAAACTAGATGCTGTCATGAGACAGTAATACCCGCACTAAGGTGTTTGCCTCTAAATGCACACTTCTTCATATTGGGCTTTACCAAGGAAAAAGTCAATATAATTCAATAATTTACATAATACATGTATTCATCAAATTGAGCATAATATGCTCAGGTGACCATGTAGCTGCAGATCTGCAGCGTTATGGTTTATTTTTTTTGTCTTTGACCATAACGCTACAGATCCCCATATGCAAAAAAGGTGTAATTTACGGCGCAATATTTTTTGCGCACTTTTGAGCAGAATTTCTCCACTTTCTAGCATTGGTCAATCAACTACCTTTCCCTCCCTAATTATAGACACATTCTGTAGCCAATATGTATATTTTGTCCACCTCTCAGCCATTTATAGTTGTCTCTACAGGCAATAAACTCGCTTGATGTGAATTTTCAGCAATCTAACAAATAATTTTAATCAAGCGAGTTTATCACGTGCAGAGACGACTGTAAAAGGATTGGAGATGGATAAAATATACAGATTAGTTAAATAATGTGCCTAGAATTAGGGAGTGAAAGGTAGTAAATTGACCGATGCTGGAAAGTGGAGAAATTCTCCCCAGAAGTGCGCAAAAAAAATTGCGCCGTAAATTGCACCTTTTTTGCATTACAGAATCTGTAGCTTTATGGTCAAAGACTAATATATAAACCATAACGCTACAGATCTGCAGCTAGTGACCATGTGACCCATGGGCCTCCATCTTATAGGTATTTCATATTCTTAATTCATTACCCGTCGGAAATTAAACAACAGAATTAAATTAATGATGTAGATTAGGTTTGATAAAGGGGGGGGGGTATAAATTTTTGGCACATAATTGAAACTTTTTAAATCTATTTTCTCATATAGATTAACAACAAATAATATTATTCAAATTAGTGTAAAGCGTTTTTGATGAATTTTTCAAAATGTGCAAAGTTTATTTATATTTGATTAGGCAGAAACTTCTTGAAAGCTGCCATATACACAATCAATTTAGTCAACCCCCACCCCTCTCCCATCAACACACACACAAACACACCTTATTTGCCTGTTTTTGGAAATAGGCCTAGATGGCAAAGTTAAAATAAAACATCTTTTGTAAATGATAATTTTCAATTTGTTCTTGCACTATACATGTATCTGAACACCTGCATCACATTGGGCTTGCGTCACGTACCCAACTTAAGTACTAGGCCTAGTTTTACCATTGGCATTATCATTTTAGATTTCACTGCACGTGCAGTAGGCTACTGTGCATCATTGCATATATGTCAGTAGGAATTATTTCATTTTGTGTTTTAACTGGATTATATTTCATGAAGATGACAGCGCTTAAATAATGACAATCGGTAAGTACAAGTTTTGGTATAGATTTGGGTAAAATAGTCTGAAATGCAAACGGTTAGGTTCAAGTTTAAAGGATCAAAGGTCATCCGATGCTACAATAGACGAATTTCACATTCTGAAGAGTTATCCCCCGTTATCAACGTTACATTCAGTACGCTACAAGATCCAGAATTTTTTTTCTGGGAGGGAGGGGGGGGGTGCCAGACCAGACTTTCCTGAGAAGCAAAAAAAAAAAGAAGTTATGGTTGGGTCTGTTTTCTAGGGTGGAGGGACACTTAGGGCATCCAAAGTCATTTTTATTTCCTCCAGTATATATTATAGTCCTGCAAATTCCGGGGGGAGGGGGGGGGTGTGGAGGGGGTGATCTCCCAATCCACTTCCCTGTCCCTGTAATGACAAATGATCATGTGACTCCTAAATAGTAGGAAACTTTTTCCATTTGACTATACATAATTTTGTTTCTTGTGTTATTATGTTATGTAAATTTAATGGTATAAAGGTTATGAACCCCTAGAGGTCATCCCCACTCTCCTAATGAGCTGGAAATGTTCACAATATGACTGCATTAAATTAAATAAAAGTGCATCAATGATAAGATTACTTGACATTTTATTCATGAATTTGTGTCAACCTATCTTCCTAGAATTAGGAATGAAAATCATTCAGAGATGGACCACATTAAACTATTTGTATAAACATTTTTTTAAATGTAAAAACAAGTAGTAGTTTGCATACATGAACAAACAGGGGTCTGGGAAGGGGTGAGGGGAAGGATCGAGTTAATATTTCTTTACGTCTTAATGGTTGAAAACTCCTAAAATGAATGTTGACCTCAAATCTAACTTGTCCTCATTATTTTTCAAGTGGTGGTGTCTCCATTTGAGTGAAAAATTCCTGATAGAGATGTTTAACAACAAACAAATTGACCTAAAAACACAATATTGATTTGCGTTAAGAAATATGCAGGGGATTTTTTTCATCATAAATCTTCTTCTCAAGATCAGCAAGGGCATTATTGTCCCCCATTTTGGGGAAAGGGAGGGGACATTAAATCTCATTTGTCTGTCAGTCTGTCCATCTTATTGACAGCTAGTACATGTATGTGCATTTGTCACAATAAATTTAACCTTGGTCATAACTTTTGAATAATAAGAGATAGTGCTTTCATATTTCCCATGTACATTACCGCAAAACTTTCTAAATGTACTATGATTTTTTAACCCAAGTGAGACCTTGACCTTAAAGTTTTACCTACTTTCCAAAAAATAACATTTTAAATTGATCATTTTGAAAGAGAAAAGAAAGGGCATTCAAATTATACATGTTTATTACATGTGAAAAGACTTTTCTAAATATATCATGACTTTTGACTCTGTGACCTTGACCTAGAAGTTTAACCTACTGTTCAAAAATATTATATTGTATATATAACTTCTGATTCAAAAGAGATAGAACTTTCATATATGACATGTACATTACCTGCGACAAAATGTTTCAGAGCATGCTATGTTTTTTCCCCTTTGACCCAATTTTCAAAAATTGATATATGATAGGGGTGCATATTTGACACACAATCTGCCATAAATTTTGGCATCCCATTCACTAAAACACAGAAAGCAGAGGACCACAATTCTTTGAATTTGCTTGTATAATCTTGATAGATGGAAACATCCTCATATAATGTAGATTCAAGTTTTTTATGCCACACCATGATTAGGAATACATGTATAGTTTTTGACATGTCCATCCTCCACCCTTCCATCTGTCTTTCCATCAGGCTCAAAGAAACTTTCTACATATTTTATCAAAGTTCATATGTTGATGCATACTGATGTAAACTATCCAACTGCAGCAATATTTTCTGACCTTGACTTTTCCTTTGATGTTCACTTAACTTTTCTTTAAATTAGTGTTTAGCTTTATTTTAAAGAAACCATTCAAGTTGTGTAATGAAACTTCACATGATGATACATACTGATGTAAGCTTTACAATGCTTCACTCTTTTTTACCTTGACCTTTCCTGTGACCTTGACCTCACTTTTCTAAAATTAATGTCTAGATCAGTTTTGAATAAACAATTCAAGATATATTTATCAAACTTCATATGCTGATACATACTGCTGAGAGCTATTAATACATCAACTTATTTTGACCTTGAATTTTCCTTTGACCTTGACCTCACCTTTTAAAATATGTGTTTATCTAAGTTTTAAATAAACCATTAATTATAGTTTTATCAAACTTCATATGCTAATAGTAAATTCATACTGATGTAAGCTTTTCAACTGCAACAACATTTTGGCCCCAACCTTTCCTTTGACCTCTCTTGTTTTAGAAAAAGTGTTAAACTCAGTTTCATTAAATCATTCAAGATATTTTTATCAAACATAATATGCTGATATGTATTAGTGAAGCTACTCAACTGCATCAAAAACTTCACCTTGCACATTCCTGTGACCTTGACCTCCATTCTTTTTAATTTTTATTTCGCTTAGTTTTAAAGAAATGATTTAAGACATTTTTAAAACATCATTTTTCGACCCCCATTAGTCCCCCCGGGGCAAAATCAACATTCCAAAACCTTACTGCACATCAACATGACACTACCAACCATCTCCCAAAAGATGATTAGCCTACTGTGTATAATGTAAGAAGAGTTCAGGGAAGATGGGGCTTTTTGCATAAAAAACGTCTTTTTTCGACCCCCATTTGACCCCCCAGGGCAAAATCAAAATTCCGAAACCTTGCTGTACATCTACATGACACCATCAACCATCTCCCAAAAGATGATTAGCCTACTGTGTAAAATGTAAGAGGAGTTCAGGGAAGACGGGGCTTTTTGCATAAAAAACGTCATTTTTCGACCCCCATTTGACCCCCCGGGGCAAAATCAAAATTCCGAAACCTTACTGCACATCTACATGACACCACCAACCATCTCCCAAAAGATGATTAGCCTACTGTGTAAAATGTAAGAGGAGTTCAGGGAAGACAGGGCTTTTTGCATAAAAAACGTCATTTTTCGACCCCCATTTGACCCCCCGGGACAAAATCAAAATTCCGAAACCTTACTGCACATCTACATGACACCACCAACCATCTCCCAAAAGATGATTAAGCTACTGTGTAAAATGTAGGAGGAGTTCAGGGAAGAAAAGTGTGACAGACGGACGGACGGACGGACGGACGGACGGACGGACGGACATGAGTAACAACAATATACCCGAACTTTCTTTAGAAAGTGCGGGTATAATTACAAACTACGTTGTGTATGTCCTTAAGCCTACATAGATTTCTTGAACAAATGATCTTCAATCAATAATGCATAAAAGGGCAAATTTAATGTTATTGTACTTGAAATGCTATATATCTAATACAGATATGAATAGAAACAGTATAATGTCTTTGTTAGTTTATTTGTTAGTACAGAAAGTAACATCGCAACTATTGCAGAAAGTTTGCGGGTTATGTATTTTTTCTGCAACATTTATTTCAATACTAACAACCAAAGAAAGCATTTTTATTGTTCAAATACATGTACAAAAAAATTATAGGGGGAAATTGTTCCATTTGAAGAAATTTACATAATTCACTTCTAATAAACTGAAATTTATGAACAGAAATGAATTATATTAATTTTGCACAAATATTAATATGATTTTATTTTCTTTCCAGGAGAAACACAACTAAACGCCAAGAACAGACACGGACAGACTGCGATCATGAAGGCGGTTCTCTATGACGACCTGGAGTCGGTCAAATTGCTTCATAAAGCAGGTATTGGTCAGAAATAGGGCTTATTGGGAATCCGCCTAGACTAGGGTCATAGCAAACGGGAGTGATTTGGTCATCGTGAAAATAGATGATTCATTGTTTATGTGTTTTGGCGTGCCCATGTAGGAAAGCCTAATGAACAGTTTGGTAATAAATAGAATATAAATAGATTGGCTCGGAACAAAAACAACGCTATAAAATGGCTATATTTTTTTTCAGGCAATACACGTGCTTTTCAATTATATAACCTTTATTTTAATTAATTATATTTTTTGAATAATGTTATGTTAGTTGATTTCCACCAATTTCTAAAAACCATTTCAAAATATTCTGAAAAATATAATTTTTTATTCATCTTTTTATATGCCCTGGCTGGCAAATCAACAAAGACGTCAACGCAAAACTTTTTTTTTAATAACACAAAGTCTCAGAGTTATTAAAATATTTTATGTTTTAGTCCCCCCTGTAATCTATATATTTATGAAGAGTTAAAATTTTTTTTTAATGTTAAATAAAAAGAAAATCACCCAATATCTAACATATCTTGATATTTTCTATTCAGGTGCTACATTGGACGAGCAGGATTCTACGGGGAAAACAGCGCTTTTAATTGCATTTGGAGAAGGACGTGAACGAACCATAGAATACCTCATCAAAAACGGATGTGACATCAACAAGAGAGATAAACTAGGTCAATCGGCCCTCTATCTCGGAATGCTCTCCTCAAGTGAAGCATCCTCCGAAAATATTCGAAAACTCCTCAGAGCCGGTAATTAATTTTAACCGAAAGAAAAATGTTAATTAGCTTTCAATCAAATTTAAATTTATTGTCATTTTATTTAATTTATCACAGGTTTTGTCTATTACTGTTTTCATCAATTTTGTTGATTTGCACTTTTAGGGTATTTGTTGGAAAAAGACCGCCATTGGTTGGACAAAGCCGGTGTTGACGTCGAGTCATTACGTCATCGAAACCTTTTTCAAAGAATTATCTCCCGTATACGAATTGGCGGAACAGGATCCGGTCGGCGCCACAGTGAAGGATTTTCAAATACCCGAAGTCTGCGAAGCCATGACGTGGAACCACATCCGCGGTTCGAAAATAGGAGCAATTCTTGTAACCTGTAAAATAAAAAATGAAAATACGTCAGTAAAAGTGAAAAAAAAATTGCAACATCATGAAACGCAATCTGCAATGCAACATACATGTAAGAAGATACCACCACAACCAGTTCTATGTACAATGTCGTGTAACGATCGCCATTGGAAGTTTTAATTATTATTAGACAAACAGTAAAGATGATGTTTAGGAAACTACTCATGATGTATGTAGTGCAGTCGATATGAAAAAAAAACAGAACATACTTGCCAAGTTACACTGTGTCTCGTTGTGAAATCTATGTTTTAGTGCTATTACTATAGTTTAATTTAGGTGTGTAAAGTGATATTGTTTTTACTCATGTGTTTTATATTTACAATTTTTCTTGTATATAATGAAAATTATTTGATTGAATGTTGGCTTTTATCAATTCTCGTTTTATTTTTTTCGTCCGGAAACGGTCTTCAGATCTGAATTATTTAAATGGACAAAGGGTCGGCTGAAATGAAGTTATAAATGTGTACTGACGAATCTTATTTAATCCACTCGCTTCTTTGCCCTTATAGCGAGAATGCAATGAGTAGAATACAAGGGTTAACACAATTTCGGCTGAGAATCGGCTTGGTTGGAGATAGCTGCAGAACTGTAGCTCTCTGCTTGAGAAAATTTGGATAGATAAAGCAGAGAGCTACAGATCCAAGCGTTGTAAAACCCTTCGATTTACGCCGACGATTTTTCGTCGCTCACTATGGGTATTTTTTCGTGTATTTTATACTTTCCCAAGCTTTGGAAATAATTTTAAATGGTATTTAATAATTAATCATACATTCAACTTCTAATTCCTGATCATTTACTTACCTCTCGACGCTAACAAATGGCTGTTTGTGATTACGGACGTCAAAATGGAACTCTTTTAAACCGACATTACAAAACTATATACAGGACTGTTTCGGACCGTTAAAAGGTAAACAAAGGTCGAATATAAGAGTTAAAATACACGAACTATTATAGGATAC
The DNA here is from genome assembly GCA_003671525.1 of Saccostrea glomerata. Lineage (NCBI taxonomy): Eukaryota > Metazoa > Mollusca > Bivalvia > Ostreida > Ostreidae > Saccostrea > Saccostrea glomerata. The sequence goes on along the minus strand of PRKT01000010.1, from coordinate 3,398,570 downwards.
CATTCTAAAAGCATGAGAGAGATTAAACTACACGAAATAAATAGAAATAAATACCTAAAGTAGCGACAAAAAATAGTCGGCGTAAATCGAAGGTTTTTACAACGCTTGGATCTGTAGCTCTCTGCTTTATCTATCCGAATTTTCTCAAGCAGAGAGCTACAGTTCTGCAGCTAGGTTGGAGATCGTTGAAGACGGACAGTCCAAAGTAAAGTCCAGTAAAGAGTAATTTGGGGGGGGGGGGGCTATAGAAACTGCATTTTTAGAAAGACTTCTGTAATATATTTAAAATTTTAATCAACACAGAAAAAATATGAAATTGTTAACACATTGAAAACACGAAATAAATCTACATAAAAAGAACTTTAATTTTCCAGACTTAGATTTTAGAAAAGATGATTTCCAAAAACAATGATATTAAAATGTACGTGAATTTTACTTTGATTTTAAAAAAGGAGGATTTTCAAAAATAACTTTTGTATTAAATTCTATACAAAATGAAACCTTTATTATCATAAATTGCTTCCCCATTTTCCTTATCAGGACATTGGTGAGACACAATGACAAGATCGAATATATACGATAGCCATATATCAAATGAGGAATCTTTAATAAATCACTATAGGACACCTCTTAAATATTGATTTAGACAGATCAATTTCAAAGTTATGACAGGGACGTTACAGGAAAAAAAATGCGACTTGTTTGACCAAGTTCGGCTGGAATTTTTCAAAAGTACACATATATCATTTTTCTAAGATTTCCGAGCTCGGGCCAACTACAACAAAATCAATATAGCGAGTCGTGTACCCGATCACTGGCAAATAAAAAGTAAAATCTGAGACAAATATATTAAAAATGCAAAATCTAAATAAAATTTAGTTTAGAGAAAATAATTCTGAAAAATTACTTTGAGATCAAGGTTTAATGAATCGTTGGACGCACAGGTAGCCATGTGTATGTGCCGAGATTCAAGAATTTGTCCACAAAAATAAATGAAACTTTTCAAAGCCTACGGCGAACAGTGTGCCGTAGTCAAATCTTAATGAGAAACATATAAATGCTCTATACTTTTATTTCTGCTCCAAATAGGTCAGACCACAGCATGTATACGACATTAACATTTCAAATCAATCGCTAAATTTGTCAAGCTGACCTTGATTTTGTTATAAGAACCGTTGAAAGTGGGATATTTATCAAAGCTTCTTGCATTTTCCTGTGGTCTGATTCAATTTAATCCAATTTTAATATGGTAATTTAAGTACACGATAAAATTAGACTTAAATCATATCATTTTTTTCTTTTCTTTTTTATTTTTGCGTTTTGACTGGCTTCTGCATTAAATTTCAGTTGAATATATGGGGGAAATGACGATAATAAAAAGTGTTAAATTCATAAAAACCTCAAACTGTTTTAAAAGTGTTTTTTTTCCATTTGAATACCCAATTTCCTTAAAAAAATGTGCATTCAATTTTTTGATCAACAGCATTATTTTTTAAAAATTGCTACTCCAATTGTTGACAAATACACTCAAATATAATGTTTATGTATCTCAACAACTATACATTTGCTTATTAATATGCTCATGCCGGTATAAATAAAATCGAAAATTTAAAGAAAAAAATATCTTAAAAAAATATTTGGGATTATTGTATGCCCCAGATCCGTGGCAGGAATGTGGGGTGGGGGTATACATTACTACTGTGTAAAATTTATTGAAAGGGGTGGGTTGGGGTAAAAACCAATTAACTTTCTTTTACAGTATTGAAAATAAACACATTACTTTTATAGAGGTCAATACAGAGCGCTTGATCAGTGACCCGTAAACTATATCAAGGTCAACGTTAAATGGTCTGTAGACAGGAATCAAATGCAGGAAGCTCTCTTGGAATTTAAACTCACTTCTCAGATCTTCCAAAATATTTTTTAAATCGGCATAATACTTGCAAGTTTCTAAAAATAGCTGGAAACCAGTTTGGAACGCTATGATTTTAGTCAGTCCAGTGTAACCAATTATCGTGTTTTGGGGGCATTGTTGTCCTACCCCGAATTAAAGTTCAGTCCGTCCATAGTGTAAGTGATGGTCTTTCCCTGTGTTAGGACCACTGTCGTCATTGTTATACTGTTACAAAATGTACACATCCCATACTCTTCTGCGGACACCGAAGGTAAGTTTTAAAATTAAAAATCGTAATAATCTATTTCTTTATGATTTCGCAACATTGTGTGTGAACGGGATTATTTACAGCTGTTTACGGAGAACTGGGTAGAAAGGAAACCTTGAGAGAGATCGGATGAGTGAGCAGGTTAAAGGTTCTGAAACGGGTTAAGTCAAAAATACCTCGATCATATACATGTGGTTACCATGCTTCAGCAAACTCTCTATTATAATTTTATCCTAATGACTGACCTGTTTAATGATTCTGAAGATTGAAAGTATTCCGAAAGTGTATATACATGTAGATGACAATTTCCATTTATAAATGCACTATCGCAACATAAGAGACTTAATTGTCAGACTCTGTAGAGTCTTATATGTAAAATATTGATTTTCCCTTCATTTTCTATACAGCTTTCTATACAGTACCTACATACTATACAGAAGAATGTGAAATTTCAATACCTGTTCATTGATAAAACGACAATGAATGATTCGCCAGGAATTCAATCAATAGTACCATAAGCTTCATTCGGATGCTGTCAATAAAATACTACAGGTTTTAATTTAATTTCGAAATGTGTCAAACTTGCTCATTTGTTGTAAGCAATTACATATTATTCTTTTTTAAAAAAAACAAACAAATAAATAACTAAAAGAGGAGAAATTTAATTTTATGGTAACTACTGAGAATAAGAATACAGCGTACTCAATAATAGAATTTATTTTTGAAGGAGGGCAGGACGAAAGGTGGGGGGGGGGATTACGTGACGTGTAGAAATTCTATGCTCAGTGACTTTTATAATTCACTGTATGTTTGCCACCAGATTCCTGCTTTATGATATTCCTTATAAATTTTTTTTACCTGATTCATCAAAGTTAGACAAATGGTAGTTTTTCAAGATTTTAGTCATTTTATAAGTTTGAAGTTCGCTGCCAAAGTTAGCTTAAGTTATACTACATGTATTATTGGAATAAAATAGAAAATATGCATATTTATCGTAATCACAATTAATTGATTTTTAAAATTTAATTCCAATATGATTGATAAATTTCTAACCATTTTGGCGGTCTCCGCCTCACCTCACCTTTCTTCTCCGCTGACACGTAAGGCCCCTATTAATTTTTCACATTCACCAAAATTGGATGTACATGTATATTCATTATTCAAAGTCTCTAATTTTCAGCAAGCAATCGGAAGGGGGATGCATGCGTTAGGGCTGAATCCATTTATAAACCCTTTAAAGACTCGCTCTTTTTTCAGAAAAATGATATCGAAATTTATCCGTTTAGAGGAATGCTGCTACTCCAAAACCCTCCAAAAAGTTATCCATAGAGAAAAGATATGAATAAGATACGATTCATAAATTTCCATGCACCCTCTTTCCCAGAAACCTGGGACAGCCCTTCTTAAGATTTAGCACTTATAATCCAGAAATGTTCTATATTAAAGAAAATGACTTATGAATTACGATTAGATGCGTAGTACTTATCAATTTATGACTGTTACTTACAGTAAGGAGGCATGTAAAAATCTATGATGTACGCTACAATGACCCTGAAGTGTTGGAGACACCTGAGGTTTCAGTCCCCTCATTCTTCAAGACTCGATTTCACGTTAACCATGGCGTACAAGAACTGAGTCTGACGAGAAATTCTGGGATCCGCCCAGAATCAGCGGACTGTATTCTTCAATCAGGGAAATGCAAACCAACAAAGCAGGTATCTACCAGAAATATCCGAGTATATTAAAGGGTTTTTATTTGCAATAAAATTGCGTATGTTGCAATGATGTTTGCAATGCAAATACTATACAAGAATATGGATTTGTTTGAAGGTTGTATCCTTCTATCAAGATTTGAACAACGGAGCTGCTTTTCAAATCAGCTGTTCTGACAGAATCTGCAAAGAATTTTCTCTGGTGAGTTAATTTCTCTTCGTCCAAGTCAACTACCCCCCCCCCCCCCCCTCAAAAAAAAAAGTTTCATTTAACGAATAATTTTGTTCTGAAGGAAAAGAATGCTTTAACTATACTATACAAAAAAGTCTGAAGATATTTTTAAATTGATCTAATCTTTCATAAAATCTTTTGCTAAAAATATTGTTATTTTGTATTTTCTTACTAGCGCGGGACGTTCATATCTAAAAATTCCATGTACTTTATGGAGCCTTTGAAGAAATCAGATAAATACAAAATAAAGAAACTGTCTGGAGCAAACCACCCCAAGACGGACTATTACGAACCAGGCAAGTTTTTTTTTAAAATAACTCTAAGCACGTTTGTTCATGGAATGAACCCTTAAAACGATCGTTTAGTTCAAATATTCTGAACAATTTGTAGTTTTCAGCGTTTGGGTGTTTTGTAGAGGCTGCTATAATGAAGCCCTCTCCGATTTTTTTTAATGCGATATCACCACCCCACCCCCCTCAAAAAAAGGGGGGGAGAGGGCTACATTATTGCAGCTAGTTTTGTAGAACTGTAGCAAAAAAGAAAATTTTATTTCCGTATGTAGAACTGTGGATTTATAGCAGATACCTGCATTAATTTGTAGATGATGTAAAGTTTGTTCCCAGACGAGGCAGACATAAACGTGCTGCAGGTATTTTCGAAGTAGAATTACTGGTAGTCACCGATTTCTCCGTGTTCGAATAGTACGTACAGAATTACATTTTCATTTCACAGACATAAGTATTTAGCAAGGAAAATATGTACATTTAATCTGTCAATTATTAAACAAACACAACGTACGTGTTTAATATATAATCATGATATTACCAAATATGTATTGGTTTTCTTTCAAAACAGCTGGAGAAATTTTCTTGGTTCTAGCGCCGGTGATGCGGAAGTTGAGAATTTCATCAGAACAGTCGCGGCATTTACTGTGAACGGGGTAAGGGTTTAAAGAAGTTGGATGAAAGTATTAAAGATAACTAAATTTTAATATTGCAGTGTTTATTTTTTTTTTTATCCATTGCTGATGTGATTTAAATTATTAATTTTCAGATGGATGTCCGATACGGGAGCATCAACACAGAATCGTACCAGATAAGGGTAGTTTATGTAGGAATCTATATAGCAAAGGTAGGTGGCTATATAAAGTGATAATAATAAATTGTCTGCATGAATACTTGAATTTGAATCACCTCATAATCCATCGTGGATGTAGGATTTTTCAGAAGGTTTCCACTCTAGTTATTATAAAAAAAAAACCCAATGAGGTGGGTTTTCACGGTTGCAATCAACAAAATATTCAAGCACTGCCATATAATTATGATGATGTAAATTAATTGATTCAATTCAAAACACTATAAAATTGTAATTTATCTAAGGTTTCGTCATTTTATTTTACATTGTAGACTTTGTCAGACTCACCGTGGTCAAGCACCCTCCAGGCTAATGGACGACTGGACGCTGACCAAGTTCTTCAGGCCTTCTCGCAGTGGATAACCACAAACAGGGATAAGCTGCCAAAACATGACCACGCAATGGCCTTCACTCAGTAAGGGTCACTGAGGTTAACTTTTATTCCAACTTTGAATGAGAGCTTATATATTGTTAGCTGCAATAATGTAGCCCTCTCCCCCCCCCCCCCCCCCCCCCCCTCTTTTGGCTCCAGCAAATATCAGATTAAAAAAAATCGGAGAGAGCTACATTATTGCAGCTAATATATTGTTGAATCAGAATGCGTTTTCTTGGTTGAAATTAAGTATTGTACAATGTAAGTGAAAAATTAAAAACCAATGTGCACATGCTTGTTAATTTAAATATGTTGATTAATCCCTTTTGCATGTTATTTATTCATCTGCAGCGATGCGTCTACGTAAATCAATTCTTCATTTACTGTACATAAATCCCAGTCTTTTCAGTCTAAGCTATTACCCACAATGCAGGAAATCCGAATTCATGGTTTCCTGAAACCAGCAAAGCTGCAATATTAAAATAAAATATAAAAAGCACTTTGATATGATTATACTGTTGGGAAGAGATTTTTCAAACCATAGACATTTAAAAAAAAGATATAGACTAGCTGTCTTAATTGTTGCGGTTCAATGTACATGTATACACATACCGGGTACACTGTACAGGCCAATTGGAAATCACCAAGTAAGGACTTGGAGGAGAGTTGATTTCAAAATTCACTTTTAATGAGTAAAATTTAAGAATAGCATTCAATAATTTATAATATATATTATACAAGTATGTACTTTTTTAAAGGTATAACATTATAAAAGGCATGGGCTCCCTCGATAACGATATAGCTGGTATGTAAAACAAAAGCTTTAAATCTGTATGCTAATGGATTTGAAAAAATAAATGAAAAAATAGAATGAACAGGGTGTATTGTTTAATTATTTTCCATGATTTAAGGTTATGCCTACCAAGGGCAAATATGTCAAGATAAAAGTCAGTCCGTTGTAGAGGAAAACTTGAACTTCATAATGCACACAGTGGCTGCACATGAATTGGGACACAGGTAAGCAAATCATGCATTTTATGATACATAATATACATAATTTTATATTTCACTGTGTGCTTAGCATATAATTCAAATTTAGTCAGGCGCGTAGCTGCCTATACGCAAGTACGCAAGTGCGTACACATCATTTTCCAAAAAAAAAAAAAAAATAAGAGAGAGAGAGAGATAAAAGAAAGAAAGAAAAAAGAGAGAAATGTATTCGGTAAAAAAGAGGAACTATCCGTGTTTCAAATTATTTTGCGTCTTACTGTTTCGAATCAAATTTTGTCATGTCTGCACATTCAAATATAGTCTTTTATAAAAATCAATTCCAAAGACATCTTTCAACAAATTTGAGGAAAAAAAAATTGTTGGACCAAAATGTTCAACTGTTAATCTTGATCATCCGGACAAATATTCGATGAAGAAAAGCGATCTAAGGGACATTGATCTAAAGAAAAAGTTACAAGGGTCTTGGACGACTATAGAAGATTTTTAGTTTCCGTTGAAGTAATGAATAAATGTCGTTAAACAAACAAAAAATGGTATAATTAAAATTATGGTGAAAAAAGTAAATAATATTATAGCTTCTTAGACTGATGTTACCAATTTATATAATTATATTTATATTTAAGCATTCTCAAATTGTTTCAGCTATCAAATATGAAGGTAATCAAAAGACAACAACTACCCCGTTTATATTTTGAAATATTTAAACTCCAATGATAACTATATTGAAATTACTACTCTGTTTTAACTTGATACACTTAGAAACTTTTTTCCAATACCAATATACCAGTAAATTAATTTGATAAAATTATCTTCTCTTCCCAGTATCAATGGAAGCATAATAACTTAGCTAAGTCTTTGCTCGAGAAAAGTGATATTATCGTGATTTTTTAATTTTTTGCGGGAAAATGACTGAAAAATTTCTTAAAATCCAAGAGCTTTCGGGGGCTTCGCCCCCTGGGCCCCCAGACCCCGACAGTTTGCGTACACTTCATTTCCATGCTGGCTACGCGCCTGTTAGTGCTATTAACATAGATTCAATACTATCTGATACAGAGAAAAATTGATTCCTGTCGACAATCATGCATGTTTTTTATATTGAATCCGGACGCTGGAAATAATATGGCTTATATAAACAGTATCACATTGTTCATTTTTTAAGTCTAGGGGCTAGGCATGATGGTTTTGAGAACACTTGTCCCAGACAAAGCCATTTTATTATGGAGGCCGCCAGCTCAGCAGTAGGTGGATCTAAGGCTAGAAATCCCTGGCTCTTCTCTAGCTGTTCCAAGCAAGAAATGGGAAATCTTCTTAGTAGTATAGATGCGTAAGTAAATATTTAACATCCTAACTTGAAAAATCTTATTTTGTGGTGGTGGTAGGGTAGACCTTTCAACTTGATTGTACTTTTTCATATGTTGGAATTTATCAAATTGTTTTACCTTACAGAAAAAAAATTGGGGGCAACCAGCACCTAAATGAAAATTTACATTAGTCATACAGGTTGTATTAATTAAAATTAGCTTGCAGGGAAAGTGGGGGCTGCCAATTTATTTTCTCTATTATATTTCTAACGACAGGACCGCCAGTAATTGCTTAAAGAGAACTGATCATACGGGAACAGTTCCTAACCTTGCAGATTTCATCAACCTAAAGATAGGACAGCAAATTTCAATTCATGAGCAGTGTATACACGCCATGGGGAATTCCCAATCATACGCTTGTTTAGTAAGAGAAATAAGGATACTACATTTAAAAACATATGCCAATGAAAAATAGAGGTTTATTTTATCATTTATCATGTTAAATGCATGGGCAAAATTATCAAGGATCAATTGCAAAGTTAAAAATTTAAAATGATAGTCAATTTATGAGACTTACAAAAAAGGTGCTTTTTTAATATTGTGAGTACATTAATTGAGTATCAGAAGCAGAATTACACTTGTAAAATTAATGCTTGTACCATGAATAAAGGGGTTTTATTCAGATTGTGTTTCATACATTTTAGGACAACTTTAATGGTGATTTTTCTACTGTCTGCACTGGACTGTGGTGTTTTAACCCTAACACTGGTAATTCTTGTAACTTGGTGGTTCCCCTAGATTACACCACCTGTGGCTCAGGTAAAGTAAGTATATAAAGCATTTTTCAAATGAATTTAGACTCATAACGGTGCTATTTGTATATATTTCTGGCAGTTTTGATTTATAAGGTAGAATCTAGCATTAATTAATTGATTCTTTGCAAATTAATTGATTCTTTGCAAATAGGCCTAAATGTATAAACATGTATTTTGAATGGTCTGCATATCATATGCAATACAGATTATAAAGGAGTATATATGGTAAGAGCCAATTTTGGCCCCCTAAAAATCAACATTTTAGAATGACATTCAGATATGTTTAATTGATATTTATTTTGAAGAAGAGATTATATTAGAACTATTTCTAATATATTTTTCACATTTATATGCACTCTCTAGCTGTAAATGACATGAGAAATGATGCTATTTTGCTATCTAACAAAAAAGCCCAAAAATATGCCTTTTTCTTGATGTTTTTTCTTATGGGAAACATAGAGCGCAGTGTAGAACATGAATAATTTTTCTGTCACTTATCAGTATTGGATAGCTACATCTTTGGTAAAAATATAAATCTTGTTCTAGGCTGCGCTCTATATTTTCTGGAAGAAAAACTGCTTGAAAATAAGCAGTTTTATACAAATGCTAAAATGGCGGGAAAACTTGATTTTTATGATGTCATTCTTCTAAAATAACAGCGTTTTGAACAAAATGAAAATGACCAATAAAGGTTGCATATATAGCTGTACAAGTTAAAGCTATATATAAAGTAAAATTAAGATACTCATTTTAAGGGGCCAATTGAGACACTTACCATATATCGCTCTTTAATAGTCTAAAATACACTGTATTTAAATTTTTAAACTATGGTGTTAAAGGTGTCATGGAAAACAAAAATGTATAATGTAGATAATTCACTTTACTGACTCCTAGATATATAAAATTTTTAAATATTAAATGAATAATTACATGTATATATAGATTCTATTTTTTTAAGTGGTGTAATCAAGGAGAATGCAAATCGGACAACTCAGCTCCAAGAGAACCTGGTGAGAATACATTTTTAAAAAGTTTCTAGATGTCAGATGTAAGTTTCCCCCCACCCCCTACCTCCCCCTAAATTTTCTTGCCTTAAAATAAAATATTTTGAAATATTTTTCAGAGAATTGTTTGTATGGCAATTACTATGGTGCAAACTGTACAGGAATTGCATCTAATCCTGCCGTCTGCTATGCTGGATATGCAGTGCGTTGCTGCCAGAGTTGTAATGCTGTCAGCACTGGGGACCCTGGTATGCTGAAGATTTAAATACATTTAATTAAAGTGGGACATGATAATGAAGTCAGCTTATTCATGTATTTAACATGATTTTAGAAGGACACATGTTTAAACATTTGAAAAAAAAAAATTAAGCATAAGAAAGAAAGTTTCTTTAAATCTCTTTTTTAATTATTTTGTAACTATTTAGGATGTGAATATGGTGACAGACAACAAGCATGCACAAGTATAACCAATGGAGCACCTTGTTATTCCAGCAACACGGAGGTTCAGTGTTGTGCAACATGTGCAGCATATAAAACAAAAATCCAATGTAAGCTCTCTCTCTCTCTCTCTCTACTGTAACAGGAGAGGAGAAAATGCAGCAGACCAGATAGCGATTCAAACCAAGGCCCCTGAAACTCCGGTCAGGTGCTCTACCAACTGAGCTATCTGGATCAAACTCGACTGACTGCCACATCCCTCCCTCCTTAAAGTTCTTTGGCCCTCCAAAGACCCCAACCCAGGCTCATCCCTGGCAGGCCTCTCAACTGTCAATTCCAGGGCCTGTTCATGGCACCAAATGTAACGTGGATGAGCCTGGGTTGGGGTCTTTGGAGGGCAAAAGACCTTTAAGGAGGGAGGAATGTGGCAGTCAGCTTGGTTTGATTGCTGGTGGCCAGATAGCTCAGGCGGTAGAGCACCTGACCAGAGTTTCAGGGGGCCAGGGTTGGAATCCTGGTCTGGTCTGCTGCATTTTCTCCTCTCCTTTTACACTACCTTCTCCCTCCCTCCTTCCCTCCGTCTCTCTCTCCCTCTCTCTGAGTTTAAAAATTAATAGTTGATATTAAAATTTTCTTGATAACTTTCCTCCAATATGTGTACCTACAGCTTGTAAGTACGGGGACCAGAGAAACTGCTCTGCTCTGACCTTCCCGGGGGACTGCTATGGTTCATTTTCTGACGGAAGTGCAGTGCGGAATGTATGCTGCGAGACCTGTCACAACTATGAAACTGGAATCCAGGGTATGCAGATACATTTATTATATATAACATTAATGATACTCTTTCAAAGAATCAAAATAACATACATTTATAATGCACCAGTGATAATGATGATTTTTATTGTAGACTGTCTGTATGGGGATAAAGTGTTAGACTGCCGGTCCAATGAGTGTGCCACTTATGACAATGCAGGGGTCCTTAAGGACTGTTGTGAGACTTGTAAATTCTATGTGGTTTCCACACCAGCACCAGCAAAGAACAGCACTGCACTGCCAAGTATGAAAGGAAAAAAGCTAATTGTTTCTGATAATTTTTAAGTTTAATTATATGTCAAATATCTTTACTAGGCAGATCCTGGCAATGCTATCTTTAATCTTTGATGCAAAGTGAGAATTCTGATCATAAGCTGTTGATTAAAATAAAATTAAATATGAAATCTTCCATGAAATACAATGGCATTATGTTAAGCTTGTCTTAGCATCCTTATTGCCAGTTCATTTACAAATGTTGCTCCATGTTTGCAAATTGTATACTTTTAATAAGGTCATCAAAAAAAATTTTCTTAACATATGTAACAATTGAGATTTACATTCAGTTCTGAATGAAAATATCCCACATGTTGCTTTTTTTAGCTTGGGTGATACCGGTAGCAGCAGGAGGTGGCGGTGGTTTGTTGCTTATCATCATAATCATTGTTGCATGTTGCTGTTGCCGCAAAAGTCCTAGCGAAAAAGCTGCTTTAAAATATCAACAACAAATGGTAATCATCTCATAAGATTAACTAGTATTTCATACGATCCACTCACTAATTTATTGACTTTTCTGGTACCAATGATCTTTTACTTGGATGAAACTCATTTTTTGCGTGTAATTTTTGTAATTAGGTGACATATACCAGTGATCTTTGACTTATATGAAATGAATAATTTTCAGCCAAAGAGTAATGTTCCTAGACTTCATCAACCAGATCCCCGCTATAAAAGTGAGATACGACAACCACAGAGGACAGAGTATATGGGTCCAATCAGACCAGGGTATGTATTACAGATGTAAACGTCAGAATCCAAAAGATCAATACCCGTGGAGAGTGCACAAGGAACAGATATGTCAAGTACCAGTATAAACGATCAGTGCTGTGTGAAACAGTATTACATGCTAGCTTGTATAAATGTATGAAAAAATCCAAGAGATTTGTGCACAACTCTAACTTGCAGATAAGCAGTAAAAACATTAAAATAGGAAACCTTGATCACAAATGTTATTTGTCACTGACTAGTTATTTAATTGAATATAAGCTATTGAGAAAAAATCAAGTATAATACAGTAAAATCTTGATATCTGGAACTTGACAGAACTGGGATTAAACTTTAGGATGTCCAAGTATTAATGACAAGACGGTTAAGAAATTAAAATAAAAGTGGTTGAGACTGCTCACTCACATATTATACCATATCCCTCGTTTTTGTAAAATAGGATACTTTTCAGATAATATAATTCAACTTGAGTGTTCACCCCCCTTCCCCTTAAATTATTTATATTTATTTGACTACTCAAATCGAAATGAAATGTCTTAATTCCAGTGAAGATTATACCCAGCATGCCTATGAAAGGCCTCTCCCTTCAGTTCAACATCAGACGAGTACGGGACCCAGTCGCCAGATGTCGACGAAGTCCCATATTTATATGGAGTTAGAGCCTGACCCCAACATCACAGTTAACTCTGGATATGTTGTCTCTAGTAAGGACTTTCTAAGTTTGAGTTTTCCCCCCAAGATTTAAAAGCCATTCTTTATTTTGTAATATTTACATTTCAAAAAAATTTCCCCTATGATTCTTTACGAAATAAAATGCAGTATATTTTCTCATGAACTAAATAAGGTATGTACCACAAATAAGCATGAATATCTCCATTGTAACGTCATAATACCGCTCTTGACGTCAAAAAGTTAAAAAATATAGTGCACAGTTTTGTTTTAAAAATGACAGTTGAACGGCGTAAATTTATGACAAGTCATCAGAAAAATAATGTAAATATAAGAAATGAATTAAATTTTTTGAAGATTCATGAGGTATATGAACTACAACACTTCACGCCGGCATATTTATCATGAAGCGCTAACACATTTCATGAAATATGCCGGCGTGATGCGTCATGGTCATAACCTCATGAATCTTCAAAAATTTAATTCATTTCTTAAATGAATTTTACTCTTATATAGTAGCCGTGGCATGCAGATAGTCACAGAATTTCTTCAAACTTCTTATAATAATATATAGTACAATGTATTTGCTTCCATAAACTCGTGTCAGTATTGTGTTGTCAGTGATTTGCTTATGCCTGAACTTCAAAAAATTGTTTTGTTTTTTTCTTTTTTTCAGGTAACAAACAGTATACCAATGCTGGATATGTGTCTTCAAAATAGCATTTCCTACAAAATAGTTCCTACCTTGTTATATGCATAAAAATCTACTTATCATATCAAAAAAGCCTGTGTCTTCAATTTTGTTAATCTTTCAATGAATATACAATTCATGCATTTATAATTTACATGTAGACCTACACAGTGTACTTACCTGTGACTGATAACAATCAAATAGGGCCTACCTTTGATTTGAACATTAATTTAAAGGACTAAATGGTCTTCCTAAGACAATCTATTTTAATTATAGTTCTGATCTTTTTTTAAAGACAATTAACATAAATCAAATTTTTGTTTGACTGGCATTATTTATGTCCATCATCTGCTGTATTGAATATATTTTTATTTAGCATTTTTTTCATATACATTTAATATATAGTATTACAATTGTGTTCACTTATTCACATATTGTGCTAATGACAGATTAAACATAATACTCACTTCAGTTTCTTTGTTATGATTAAATATCATTATGATAAAAAAGTTTTACCTATATATAGCAGTCTGACAGGTTCAATAGCCTGTGGCCAGAGAGCCAGGTGGAGCACCTGACTGGACATGGGACATAGATTCAAATCCTGTACTTGCTCCTTCCCTGTTGCATAACTTTTGGTTCAAACAAATTAATTTAAAAAGTTTGTTGACTCTTGTCTAGGCAAGATTTCCTAGACTTAAAACCAATGGATGTTGGTAAGGTATAGCTAAATGTACAGAGCTGTAATTTGTGATACACCTATGCCCTCTGTATATCAGCTCATGGAACTTACTATAGTTGGTCAAAATCCTAATTCAAGGGAACAAGTTAAGATAAAAGCAGAAATTTTAGAGAGGATTTCTAAATTGCTAAATCTAAATATTGCTAAAGATACAAAATGTAAATTGTGTTTTATTTGTACCGGTAATAGTTTCTAAAGTGAGCATTTTAAAATTGCAAAAAATTACATCTAGCTACATGTAAAAATTAATTACAAATTTTTAGAGCAAATCTATAAATTTCTGTCTTGCTAAAATTTCCAATTACTGTAAATGTATTACATTTGGCGTATACAATATTTGGTGGAAATTAAATTTTTAACAAGTTAGTGTAGATTTGCTTTGTCTGACTTTTCTAGTTACAAGAGGCCCAGGGGCCACAGCGCTCACCTGAGCACATCAGCTAGCAAAAAAAACACATATCAGAACTAAAAGTTAACTTAAGTGGGGGGGGGGGGGGGGGCTTGAACTTACCCCCAAAGGGATCATAATTTGATGAATTAGAATCTACATTACCTGAGGATGATTCCATATAAATATTACTAATCATGGCTTTGAAGTACTTGAAAAAAAAGATTTAAAAAGGTTTCCCTATATATTTTTATGTAAAACTTTGGTTGGCCATTTTGGCCACACCCTTACCCTGGGGTCATGCTTTGAACAAACTTGAATCTACACTACCTGAGGATAATTTCACGAGTTTCATCTTTCAAGATTCACTGTTTCTTGAGAAGATTTTTTAAGATTTTTCCTACATATTCCTATGTAAAACTTTGATTGGCCATTTTGGCCCCTCCCCTCCCTACCCCTGGCGGTCATGACTTGAACAAACTTGAATCTACACTACCTGAGGATGATTCCACATGAGTTTCATCTTTCCTGGCCCAGTGGTTCTTGAGAAGATTTTTAAAAAAAATTCCTATATATTCCTATGTAAAACTTTGATCGGCCATTTTGGCCCCACCCTACCCCAGGCGGTCATGACTTGAACAAACTTGAATCTTGAGGATGATTCCACATGAGTTTCATCTTTCCTGGCCCAGTGGTTCTTGAGAAGAAGATTTTTTAAAAATGCCTATAATTTTTCTCTAATTCATGATTATCTCCCCTTGGAAAAGGGCGTGGCCCTTCATTTGAACAAACTTGAATTCCCTTCACCCAAGGATACTTTGTGGCAAGTTTGGTTGAAATTGGCCCAGTGGTTCTTGAGAAGAAGATGAAAATGCGAAAAGTTAACAACAACAACGACAATGACGACAACAGACAACGGACAAATTTTGATCAGAAAAGCTCACTTGAGCCTGAGCTAATAAAAGTAAACAAACAAAACATTTAGCGATGCACTTGAATTAGGGAATTCTGCTTTCTGCCAAAATTGCTTAAAAAAAACACACGTAATATGTTTACAGTAAATGGTATAAAAGTTTTGGACCAAAAGAAAGGTCTTCTAACAAAATATATACAATCAAAGCTCTTATATAGCATTAACATTATGGGTAAGGTAAAAAATTCTGTGGATAGATTAATAAACAGACCTTCGACTACAACGGACATATCGTTCCCAGACAGTAGAGCTTCAGTTCTCCAGCTAGGTCTGGTGTGGGTGGGTTAGGAAAAGAGGGTTATTTGTATTTTCTATAGAAAGATTTTTTAGTACAAGAAGTTGGAAGGCTTGTGGTAATTATAATGACAAAACAGAAGAGCATATAGTACAAAATACATTTACTTTATTATGGCCATCACATGCTTACAGCATTTTCACAATGCAGACAAGAATCAAGCATCCATTTCCATATTATGCAGAATTACATTTTACGTTAGCAACAATACTGCATTACAACAAACACTTGACTAGGGATAATAAATATCTTGTTTATAAACTTTCAAACTCTAATACAGT
Organism: Saccostrea glomerata; assembly: GCA_003671525.1. Lineage (NCBI taxonomy): Eukaryota > Metazoa > Mollusca > Bivalvia > Ostreida > Ostreidae > Saccostrea > Saccostrea glomerata. The sequence continues at coordinate 3,382,534 of PRKT01000010.1, read as the reverse complement.
ATAGTTAGCAATCACAGAGCCAAAAAATAGAAACTTTTGATATTGCTTTGCTTCCATTTTGATTTGTCTGTACAATTTGCAGGTCTAAGAAAGCAAAATTATGAATTTTTAAATAATCATTACAAATCTGTCAATATACATGTACCATTTAATTTAATAGCACATAGTCCAAGAAAATGGCTTTTTCAATTTTTCTAATCTTAAAAGATTTTTTAAGAAATCAATCAATCTGTACTACATCCAAATATATGATCCCCTTGTCAAAAATAATTTTTTTTCTGAATCATTAACCCAAAACAAACACTGCATATAAACTTCCAATGCCAAAAGTCTTGAAAGGTATTAAGATAAATTTTTCATGGATATTAAAGAAATTTTCACATTCCAGATTATATACATCTGTATAAAAAAATCTACATGTATTAAAGCTGGAAGTTTTTGAATACTTATCTGCATTGCACAACAACGGCACTGACAATGTGTAAGTCACTTAAAGCAGATTTGGTAGATGTGAGTAAGTTTCATGATTATTTCAATTGACGCAGCTCAGCAAATATTTCTTGTGAGAAAGTCCTGGTGCACCAAATAAGCTTTGGAGAATTTGAAGTTCAGTAGAGCGATTTTTTCACTACACTTTACTCAGAGCCATTAGAGTGAAGTTTAACTCATCAGGATCCCTCTCCATGAATTTTTTCGCAACCTTGGCAGTATCCTGTAAAAGTTTTTAAAATTACATTATTTTTATTTTTTTACTTTTATTTTATCAGTAAAGTTTTTCCTTTAATCTCTGGATATAGGAAATCAACATTAACTTAAATATCCACTTGTCCATCAAACAACCTGCCAACAAATGTTACTTGTCAAAATTCATTATTATGTTATTTACTTGTCTGACTGAACAACCATGAAGAAATCCTTTTGAAACACTATTTCCATATTGGTATAAAATTGTAACTTGTTTGTTTGGACATGTGTGTCGAGAGATATAGATATAGACTGAATTGAATGCAGAGAATCAGTATTAAAAAAAACATTATTGCTGAATCCTTTGTAGCAAAATATTGCAGTTGGAAAGAACATATTTCGTGGTTGCAAAGAACTGAGTTTTTGCAATATTTACCTCCAACAAACTGTCGGGAGTGGTCGGTCCATGATAGATGGGGGCATCATCTCTACCATCTACAAACAAAAAAATAAATCAACAAAGTGAAATGTTCACTACCTTGAGACAGTAGATTTATTTCTTATGGTTTTATATATATATGCAAGTTGTCAATGCTTAAAAACAGAAAAATATGTCTGTTTTCTACTAGCTGTCATCAGATTGAAGAATTATCCGAGAAACTTCTGTAGATGAAATAATCAAAACAGGTTTATGATGTTATTCCTAATTCACAGGAGAGTTAATGAAACCAATATAAGATCAATAAGCAATATGATGTTCCTGAACTTTTGTTCTAGCAAAAACAGATTGTCAAGAAAAAATGTCCATAATGACAATTCACCAAGACAGTAAATGGATTTTTCATAAACAACACATAGGATCTTAACCCCCTCCCCCTCCCTCCTTGATCCCTCCTTCCTAGTACTGCAGACTGGGAATAGAGATTCAGGAATTCTTTCAATTAGTTTAAAGTTTAATGTGAACTTTGAACAAGTAGTGATGCTGTATCACATTCACTGTATGCAACAATTTGTCATGATAAGATACATACTCAGCTGGTACAATCCTCCATCTTTGCACACAAAGGAGACAAAGTGAGTGTTGACTTTGGATTCACTGGGAGGGGCCTGTTAAACCAGAATGATCAGGATTATTATTTTTTTTCAGATTGTTTGCAGAAAAAGTTCTATTTAAGATAGAATTTTGACAGAAATTTATTTTATCTTTAAAATTTTTATAAAAGAATTATATAAAGTCTGGTAAGAGTTACCCCTCTTATCAGAGTGACAATAAACCTTAAATATTTTTTTCTATACCTTAGTCTGTCCTTCTTGTGCTGTGTCTTCATGAGCAGATCCCATGTCCTAAAAATAATTGTTTCCATTTTTATAAATTTTCAATGCTTCCGCAGATTCAATCTAAGACCTTTTTGGATTGCAATTCTCAAAACTTGATTGTAGGCAGAATTTGAGTGCATACAAACTATCTGCTCTCTATCAAAATAGGGAAATCTTATTTTGCATAAGTTGTACAATGCATGAATAAAAATAGCACTGGACTGATCCAGGAAATTATTTCAATATTCCAATTTAGGAATCAGGAAATACTTGGGTTCTGGAAAATTTATTTAGAGAAGAGATATCAAAACAAGGAAATGCTAAAACAGCAGCCTGTATGAGACCATTTTGTTGTGAAAACAAACATTCTGATTTTATTGTTTTTTACCTGGTCCACTTGCAGAAATTCAGCTCTTTCTTCAGCTGACATACTCAGGGTCTTTTTGAGAAACTGTGCAAAATGCTTATCATCTGAAAATTATAAAAAAAATTCTTACTTCCACTTCTAATCAGTACATAATTTTTGTCTCCAAAAAATGTTAATACATATATCAATAAAATGTGTTTTCTGTAACTCCACAATAATATTCCCTGTTTTATGCTATGATTGACATACCGAGGAATTTTATTTTATCCTGGTTATTGGCAAGAGCATGAACAATGGCCACGGTGCCACAGGCATTTCTAATTGTCTGTTTGACAAAGTACACGTCTGGATTTTGTTTCTGTTCTCCAATAGCAGTTGCTTCTGACTGCAAACAAATATGATAAATCAATGTTTACAATATTATCATTTAGTTCAATGTGGTTCGTATACATATAGTAAAGTTTTTCTCCTTTCATTATATTAACTTATAAATTCATACCTTGTCTGTAATTGGGTACAGGAGAACCACAGCAGCAACGGGTTTGGGGACCATTGACAACAGATCTGGTTCCAGACCATACACATCCACAAATTGCCATTCTTTTGGTACACCCAAGTTGTGAATGTACTGTGCACCAAGTGAAAGTAAACCAAAGGATGTAAATTATTTTTTTGGCTAAAATATTTACAGTTTCTCTGAGGCTATGTATCTCTTTTTAATTTATTTCAATATTTATTAATAATAACATGGTTTAATCAAAATTAATCAAATTTTAATTATTTTATACATATATACATGTTTCCAGTTCAATTTATTTTAGAAAATTATGTTAATGACATTAATTTGCTGCAATGCAGCCGGGGTTGCAGAAGAAAATTTTGAGAGTGACTTCCCTTTGAACAGAATACGATAAGTATCCACTTACCTTGTTCAGAACCTGAAAAGACGAAGAGTAAATGTCAGTTAAAATCATTCAGTGAACTAAAATAACAACAACTTGGTAAAATTTAGTACTTAAAACTCACGTCGGGGTTTGATTCCAGTGGTATCCAACTGATTTGATCTGCCATGTTTCTTGTTTCACTTTCACCCGACGAAGTGCGTTGTCACGGATATTAGTTATGTCGTTCTTAGAGGATTTCCTGATTCCTGAAGTCGATAAAATTAAAAAAATTATACATTTTATTTGATTTGCGGTGAAAATTAAATATATTGTTGTAATAGATGTATTTGTGGGGAAAAAAAACTTTTTGACTTTATAAGAAAGATTTTTTTGCGATTTACACAAAAATATTGAACTTTGAAGTTAAATTTTTTTTTTAGATTCAAATAACTGCTATCCTACATTTTGGACTTGAAAGAATTAAAGTTTTTTGATGTGAATAATAATGTTGTTAACATGGTTAGGGCCTATAGGTAGATTGTCACCTAATCTAAATCCACGATGTAGGCGATAGCCCGTGTAGTCAACTTCTTTAACTTTGCCCAGTTTGGGGCCCGGCCTACCTATTCATATTGAAATTGCGTAAGTAAAAAAAAATTCTCTGGTTGGCCCCACACTTTCAAAAACGATGCTATGTGCCTGAGTGGAGACTCACATTATTGAAAGGAGGCTACTATAAAGAATTAGATAAAATGAAAACATACTTCAATTTGCGGGTATATATGTGGGTGGTGGGGTGGGTGGGGTGGGAGGAGTCGAATTTCTTAGATACAGGGTCACGTGATAAAGCCTATATATATATATATCTATATCATGATATAGGGACACAAACGACCACCCTTCCCACAACTCTTAATAGAATTCTTAATACATGATGATAAAATGAATGCAGATTGTCTTTGACAACTACGTTTTTCCTCTTGACAATGTCATATACAATATACATATATTATATATAGGCACACCCCTTGATAATTTGTTTTTGCCTATACTATAGAATTATCCACTGCAGAAAGGACATACCGGGTATTATTTTTACAAAACGATATATTTGTAGTGCAGACATCCTTTTTCTGTTCAAACTCAACGTTTATAAATATAGTTTTTGTCGTATTCGTCTTAGAAAATAATTATAACATCTAACAGTGACTTTTGGAGGGGAAAAACTTTTTCATAAATATGGCTCAAACTACCATATGAGACTCTCTCTCTCTCTCTCTCTCTCTCTCTGATCAATGTGTGTTGCATATTTAAAGTTTGAATAAAGCAGTCCGAGTTTGTAAAATGCTGAAATAGTGAAATAGAAGGGAATTCAATCGATTGGATAAAACTTTCCCTTAGGAAAAATGAACTAAACCATAAACGAATTTCTTTGAATCTGTTCTAGATCATGAATATAATCAATTACATTGTAAGCATCGGAACCCCGGTGGGGGGGGGGGGTACTTTTTTGGCAAAGATAGACATTATATAGAGACTTTGAAAATTGGGGTTTACCTTTTTTGTTGGTTTAGCCCCCCACTTTCAATTAGCCACCCCACTTTCAATTTGCTTTCGACGCTTATGAATTATTTTTGGTAAAATAAATGGCAAAACTGGGATCCGAGGAGAGGGGTCACATCCTTTTAAACTATTTTTATGTAGATTTATTTAGCAACAGATTTTCAGCCTTTTTTCTAGTAATTTTTCCATGCAGTACAGCTTTAACGACATATGTAACTTTAGTATAATAATTTCATTTCTTTGGCTCTTGATCATACAAAAACTCTTTTTTAATGATCACAATTTATCCAGCTTTATATGAGATTTGGAGAAATTTTTGACAAACTGGCGCAAATACAATGCTAAACATAAAAATAGGGGAAAAGCTTACCTGTTAAATTATCAGTTGAATTTATTAGTCCAAGTGAAAAGTTCAAACTCACTCAATAGAAACTTCAAGTTTTTAGCTTATAGAGAATTTCAGTGCACATTTATATAGGCTTTAAACCGTGACCAAAGAATATTCTAGACAAAAAGTGCTGATGAATTCGTCAAATTATAGCTCAAAGTAATACTTAAATTTATATGTACATGTAACCGTTCATGTTGTTGCTATAAATAGATACTGGGGATTCCAAGTGTACCTCGTTGCCATTTAAATATTAGGAAGGATATTGATTGGCACGGGGTTTGGATATACTAGTATAATCAACTATGGATTATAGGTAATAATTGGTAATAAACTAAATTTATATTTAGTCGTGCGGCAATATTATCGGTAAGGTTTCAATTAAAAAACATATATACTACTGACATTGTATTAATTTACACTCAAAAGAATGGGTAAGAAATGTTTTGTTTTTTTAGGAATAGAACCCACTTTCCATAACCAAATCTAATGGGCCATCACTAAATGACTGCCATATTAATTAATATCATTTTCTGAAGTCAAGCTACATATAAATATGGTATATTATATATGTAGTTTACAAAGTAGAGATTTGTTGTATATTTTCATTAACAAATAGAATGAAGATAAATATCCTGAGACATACTAGTTCTCATGTCACATATCAAAATTGCATATAGGCGTCGGAAACAAATTGAAAGGGGGGGGGCTTATTTAAATTGGGAGGACTAAACCAACAAATAGGGAAAATCCCAATTTTCAATGCCTATATTATGTCTATCTTTGCAAAAAAGTGGGGAAGCCCCCCCCCCCCCCCCCGTTCCGTCGCCTATGTATTGGCTCTTACAATCATGCAAGGATATACATGTCACTCCATATACCATGTATACATGTATATATAAATTATATATCTATAAAGTTGTATTAATCCAGTTTTCATTTATTACGGTCAAAATATTAGAAACATGGATTCCACAACAAATTCAGTAATTTTTGATTCATTATAAATTTATAATCCGCTGCGATCTAAAAGTTATATAGGCACACTATAATTTTGATGTCTTAGTGGACAATCTTGAGATATGACACTGGAACAAGATTATCAATGAGAACTTATTAGGGCTATCTTTTTTGATAGCACTCTCCCGATCGACTAACTAAAACTGTCCCGACTCAAAACTTTTATGTACAGTTCAGGACAGGATACTAGTATTTTCTTTCTTCTTGTTCCTCTTATTCCGTCAAAAAATATGTTGAAATTTTATGGAAAAACTGAAGATTTTCCCGCATACCTACCAGCCAAAAAAATATTAAAGTATTATTTTTTAAATGATGAGTAAACGCATTGATTAAGAGAAATCCAGTTAAGTCTCTGGAATTCTATAAACGTACATATGATCTTTAACATGAATTGTAACATTCAAACTGACGAAAAACGAGGCGGGGAAGGGGGGCTTTGTCATTCTCGTTTTAAGCTACAATTAAAGGGGGTCGTCGATACTGCAAAACTCGTGACATGCGGGGGAGTGGCGTACAAATTAAAATTTCTGTAATAATTGAACAGCAAACAAAAGTTCTCAGAAAAAAAATCATGATTGTCCCAGAGATCCCCCTTTCAAGTACATTTGTATCTCCATTCTTGATATAAATGTCTCCAATGTATAGTTTGAAAACAATGTCATTTTTTGGTGCTTTTCGCCATTTGTTTCAGATGTGAATAAAATTCAAGCATGTATTTTTTTTAATCGTTACAAAAATGTAAAGGTTATAAGCCTCATTTTTTCACTTGCGTGTAAGGCCCTATCTGAATCAGAGAAGGAAAAATATTTATTTTGGAAATGCATCACATGATAAACAATGACTTCATATTACATGTAAGAATTGAAACGAGCTTGATTGTGATAACAACAGTAAGACATTTTATGTAAAGAACAAGATGTGTTTGTGAAACACATGGCAGATTAGCGAAGGTTAATTTTTCTCAAATGCAAATCAAACATTTTTATACCCAGAATAAGGCGGCCTATTCACAATCAAATTTTAAATATGTGAAATATAAAACCCTAGCAACACCTTTTCAAAAGTTATGGCCAAGGTTAAAGTTTTTCAAAGGTAAGTGAAACTCCAGGGTCAAAGTCAAAGGGTCAAGAATGTTGGTTTCTAAAAAGAAAAAACAGGCCTTGTCACAAAGACTACATACTAGTATGGGAAGTGTGAAAGCCCTAGCCCTCACAGTTCAAAAGATACTACAAAAGGTTTAAGTTCATACATTACACTAAGGTCATGGCCAAAGTTGTTGGTATGCAATAAAACGTCTTACATGTAATTGCCACAAGGATCACATATACTAGTATGTGAAGTATAAAAGCCATAGCCCTAACCGTTCAAAAGTTACGGCCAAGGTTAAAGTTGTTTAAAGTAGGTCAATCTCCTCGGTCAAGCAGTCAAAGTTGTTGGTAACCAATAGAAGGCCTTGTCATAAAGAAGATACATGTATATGTGAAGAATAAAAGTCGTCATAGCACCAAACGTTCAAAAGTTATGGCAAAGAATAAAGTTTTTAAAAGTAGGTCTAAATCGAAGTTCAAGGTCAAAGGGTCAAGGATGCTGATATTCAATGAAAGGTTTTGTCACAAGGATTACATATGTGAAGTAATAAAGTCTTAGCACCAACCATTCAAAAGTTATGGACAAAGTAAAAGTTTGGAATTGTAAAAATGTGTCAACTTCCTAGGTCAAAAGGTCAAATTTGTTGATACACAAAGAAAGGTTTGGTCACAAGGAATACACCTGTGAAATATGAAAACATTGGTCCCACCCAGTCAAAAGTTATGGGAAAGGTTCAAGTTTTTCTCACCCCCCCCCCCTTTTTAATATGAACGGTTCGAAAAACTAGTTTTACACCATTCTTTTAGAAACTACTTCCGGTTCGCTGGAAAAAAAAGTGCATGCACGTGCACTTTTTACGTTTGTAAGCAAACGCCATTGGACTGCATTCAAGATAATTATAGCAATTATGAAATAGATGTTGCATGCATCATGAAAAAAGTTTGTCAACTTTCCTCTTTTTGTTGCATATTCCTGAAGGTCTCAAAGATTAACCCAATTCTTACGTCACAATATGGCGGTGCATTGAACTGTTAATCAGCTGAGAGGCGAAAACAGTGAGATTAAGGTGAATATTGGACAGCATTTCACATTTTCTTACTAACTGAAACATAATTATTTGTGAAAACAAACAGTTTTCTATTGTAACCTTGTGAGATATTGGGCTGTCGGTCTTCACCGACTGTGTATTTTTAGTCGATCTGTCGTATTGTTCACCGGATGAAATAACTGAAAATACACTAAAGCGCTTGAAAATGAAGCAAACGCACTTTCGCATGCAATTTACTTTTGCTTTGATAATGTTCAAAAATTAATTGTGTATCAATTTGATTGCTTCTAAAGAGAACTGAGCACTGAATCATGTATTTATAGGGATTCTGTATCTATAAAAAAAAAAATAAAGGCCTTAAATGTTTTCCAAATTTCATAAAAATGAAAAAATCTTAATAAGTTCAAGATATTATAAGTTTCTCCCAGGTTTTCATTAGGTGATCTAACCAGTTAATCACCAAAATTCCTAAGATAGGAGTATATACTCAACCATTAGTTGCAGAACTGTTAACTAAACTTGCATTATGGCATTGTCTGTTTGTTTACTTGTTTTGAAATTTTTTATGGATGGCAGAAAATTCAACACTAGTCGACTTATTGGTCTGTAGAGGTGACTGCTAAGGGTTGGGAGGTTGATAAAATAAACAGATTGGTTAAATAATGTGTAGCATTAGAGAGTGAGCAGTATAGTTAATTGACCAATGCTGAATAGTGGAGAAAATCTTCCCAACTGTGCACAGAAAATCTTGCCCCAAAAATTGCACCTTATTTGCATTTTGGGATCTGTAGCATTATCTTCAAGGACTAATATATAATTATATATATATAAAACCATAACGCTACAGTTCTGCTGCTTAATCATCCATTGATGTAATTCTTATGAGTTCTAGTTCCTAAAATGAAGAGTTTGCTGCCAAATAAATTTTATATTTGAAGAGCAGCTAGTTTATAATTTGGCAGCATATGCTTGAAAATTGCCCAAAAATATCTGATATCAAGATCTCATATCGGTACAGGTAGTATATAGGTCCCTGCTTATATGCAACTGTCATTGACTGATGAAATCAGAATGGAAAGTAGTAAAAGTAAATTAATAACATATGAAAAAAAACCAAAAAAGATATGACCTCCTGTTACATAAAGAATTCATTTAGCCATTTTATCTGCTCTCTGACTCGTTTGGATGTAAACTTTAGAGCCTATGAATATTTTGGTTATATCCTATTCTGTGGAACATTTTAGACAATGTCACAGCCCAGATGTTTTAACTATGTGTATATAGGCAATTTTTCTGAAGTGTTTGGATAGTAAAGTTGAACAGTGTTTTTCTTTGAAACAAATTTTCCTGCTTAAAAAAATTGCACTTGCATCTACCTTAAGTCCTTTGTATAACTGTTGCAATAGTTTTATAGATATATGTATTTTCTTAGTGTTTCTTTCACTCAGAATTACTGTAGAAGTACTTTTTTCCGCGTGGTATTAATTTACGCTATGTACGCGGCCACAAATTTTCCGCGGAAATTTGTCCAAACGTACTTAATGAAAATGTAAGGCATATAGTGACAGTATAGAAAATCCGTGTAATTTTCTGCCCGCGGATTAAACAGAAATTGAGATTCCGCGGAATTATGACCCCGTGGAAAAAAGTACGTCTACAGTATCTCAAAATTAAATGTACTAAATTTTAATTGATTGTAACCAGTAATTTAATTTGAGCTGTAAAATAAATGAATAAGTCATTAAAAAATATATTTTATTATATCCTTTTCTATTTTCTGTATGTTTTCAATATACTGTATGTTAATATACTTGAACGGCGGGTTTCATAATACATATTTTAGCACCTTTGGCGCAGACAATGATGCACTATTTCATGAAGACCACCACAAAATCATTTACAAATTAATACAATATACAGCACCGACATATGTCAGCGCTAATTCATGATTATAAGCCAGCAACTGCTTGTCCAAATATTGTGCTAGTTTTGAATATGCTAAGTTATGTACACATACAGTATGCAGGCCAGCAGGAAAGATTTATAAAAAGTCGAATAACTAATTTAACCATGAATGCAAATTTTTTAAAATTTTAATTTGTATGAATAAATATGCTGTTGTGAAAGGCTGCTAATATTTTGCATTAAGAAATTTTTTTTTTCTCCTATCAGAGGACCTCTGTCAGTTCACACTGTATATAAGATCATATCACATACACCTGGTATAGCTTTGTACATTCAATGCATTGCATGATACATAAATGTAATTTATGACAACTGCTATAGCATATTGAGAATAATGCTTAATATAACTTTCTTTCTGTAAACAGTTTACACCTTGACATTTGAATTCTCACAAAATGAAATGATTCGGCTAACATTTTCCTTGGTAACAGGCATGGGGTAATCGTAATCGAGTAATCGTAATCGATTGTAATGATTACTTTTTTTCAAGTAATCGACTGTAATCTGTAATCGAAGAGATTTTCGATTACTTGTAATCGTAATTTAATCGATTACAGTTAAAATTTCCAATGTAATTATAATTACTTTTTTGATTACTTTCGATTACTTTGTACACAAATATTTGTTATGTTGAAGAATTCTTTCCAGCCAGAAGCAAATAATAGTTGAAAGTTGACCTGTGTCGATGTTTCAAATTATATCAATTTAAAATCATGCCCCAAAAATAAATTGTTCATGAAATTTGCATTATGATGGTCTTAAGTAATTGGTTGGTAACTTATAATCAGTGAACTGCAACTATCATAATAGTAGACTGCCCCATACACATAGCATCTATTTACAAAAAGTTATCAAATTTAAGTGCCTGATCTGATTAAGTGCCCCCCCCACACACACACACATACACCCTCCCTCACATACACCCTCAAAACTCTCACATGTCATGGTTGAAAACAATAAGCTGTCAACTAATAGATTTTTTTAATATTAAACCAAAATGCACAATTTACGAAGAATTAAAGATGAGTATTCAACACCTTCAAGGTCATTTAATTGCTAGAAAAATGGCTTTCATGCAGTGTATGTTAATTTTATTCATGGTAAATATATCATGGAAAAAGTTTATCTGTATAGGCCTCTGATATTGAAAGAAATTGACTGGTTATAGAAATCTAAAGAATCTTTAAATGTGTTAAGCAAAGGGATACAAAACATTCATTTATTTGTGGGGGAAAGAAGATTAAATACATGTCATGTATATATAGTGTATGTATTTGTAGTCATTTATAAGTTGATGGATTTCAAGTTTTGAATCAAGTTTTGATTATTTTTTTGATAGTTGTATCATATTTAACATAGAGTTGGTTATGGTATCTGTGTCTCTTAGGATACATTATTGAAACTCTATTAATACATCAATGGACATTGATTTTATATTAATGATGTTACATCTTATTTTTTCAGTGAAATGGCTTCTGGTGAAACCATGGCAGAATTCTCCAAAGATTCACCAGAGGTTACACCTGCTGCTCGACACCTAGAAGTCGTAGATTCTGGAGAGGATCCCTTAAGCAAGCAAGCCGTGCCTACCCCTTCCCAAGAATTAAGCAACGTATCTCCTTCCATTGTTCCTGATTTCAATGCCATGTATTTGGGCAGTGCGGTATTAGATAGGCGATATCCACCCCAATTTGTCATGCCTTGGGTCATGGCAGAGGTCAAACGTCGAAAGTCTGCTTTCCAGGAAGTGACCTTAAAGGTCAAGGAGCATGTGCTGCATGCCAAAAAGTTTAACACTGAAGCGGTAATGTTTGAGCACAAACTGACATGTATGACCAGATTTGCTAAAACACACCAGGATCCTCGGTGTTTTGCATACCTGAGTAGACAGACTTTGTACTGTGATTATGAGTGCCATGTTTTTCTCGCTCACGATGAAGGAATGGTAAGTAAGGTCTTTCATGTCTTTTGATTTGTTGATTTTTGAAATGCACTTTTTACCCTTTTCTTTCTCCAAAAGTTAGATTATAAGAGATAAAATGATGCTGAATTGATGATTTATATGGCTGATTTTGAAATTCCATTCCAGTCTAAAATGACAGTAAGTGCACTACCTCTGTTCTTCCCTGCGTCTGTTTGCTAAGTCCCAATACGTGTATTTCGATACATGTACTAGCATCAGTCACTGTTAGACCCCTTGTATCAGAATCCATCTAATTATATTTGCAGTACTTGGACCATCCATTAATGGCCTTGTAATGAATACCAAAATCCTCATTATAGTCATACTGTATAAAATTACATTGATGAGCATAATCTTTTTAATGAAAACTCTTAATTTGTACTTTGCAAAAAAAGATCTTCTGTGACCCTTTTTATTTCAAAATCCAATTCAATTTTATTTTATATATTGACCCCTAAATAAAGATTATAGAAACCCATATGCTTCATTGTAGACCAATGACCCTTTTGTATCAAAATCCATTCCTGAATGGCAGTTAGGCTAGTGACCCCATTCTTTATTTATAAATATACATGTACATGTATGCTGACATATATACCAGAGATCCCACTACATACATTCAAATCCGTATGTTGTATTATATTTCAGAGACTCCTTTTTACCACAATCCAAATGATGAATTTAAAACCAGTAATTCTTAAGGAAAACAATATAATCTCATAATTTTATTATACTAGCATGATATGTCAGATGTCAGCCCATTCCATATTGTATGTTTTCAGACTGAAGAAAAATTCAGTAAACAGCAGTGCATAAAGTTTACTGAATTTAAGTATCTGCATGAACAAATGAAATGAGTCGTTATAAGCTGATTTCAAATGTGAAATCACTACCAGGCAATTTTCATTAGGGGTATTTTTCATTGCTTTTATGGTACGAAGAGACATCTTTCCTTAAAAATTTAATTTGAAGTTTTCAATAAACCCAATTGACCATCTATTATTTTTTCCTCAAACCCCATGGCAATAACTGATTTTACAGTAAAAGAAATTAAATGCAGACAATGACATTGTGTAATGAAATTTTCGTTTGAGTTCTTTCTAGAATTTTATTTCAGAAATCTAAAAGATGGATGACCGAGATGTGTATTGTCTTTGCTTTTCACAGTCAATAACCTATGGTGTCTTCAGACTTTCTCTGGTGCAATCTCTTCATTCATTGTAAACAGGTTCCTCTCATAATCAGATTTTCGTGCAAGAAATCAATTTTTCCTTACAGCAAAATCATGTAACGAATGTCAAAACCCATGTAAAGGAAAAAAAGTTGACAAATTCTCTGATATAGCAACAAAAGGCATTTCAGAGATGCAAGCCAGTGGTATGTTTATTGTTATACAAGACTTGCACTGTCAAACATCGATAAATAACTTTGAATGGTTGGTTCTGGATCTGTGTTCTCTGAATGTCATGGCTTGTTTTTAGCTCACCATAGAATAAAACTGCATATCTGCATGAAAAATTTTTAGTCCCTGTTGAAACACTATCACACAAACCTACTTCTCTTTGTTATATGATCATAGAACCATGGAAAGTTAGTACTGTTTGATAGATTTATGTGAAGTTGCTCCTTCAACATAGAGTACTTTGCTGATAGGGACCACACACTTACTGTGGCACTGCATGGTCAGTTCTGACGGTCAATGACTAGTTTATGAGGGGGGAGGGTTTTATTGTGTGTATCCCTGATTCTGAGGGAGGTGGGAAGGTCACTTAGTCACGTTAGTAGGAAATTATTATTATTGTAAATGAAATCAGAGTTGGAAAGTACATTTTCAATTTAACAACTTTCCAGTCATTGTAGAAGTTGGAAGTAAATTTTTAGCAAGGCTTTGGATATTTCAAAAGGTATGTTGTAAATGGAAAACATCATTTTAAAAGCTCTTGAAAAATGCTAGAAAAAAACTAAAAAATTATTTTTCTTTTGAAACAGTTTTCCTTTTCGAACTTTGCAACTATGACAGTCAGATTAATCAGTTTTTAAAAAAAAGGGGGGGGGGGGGGGTAATCTTTGAATGTGTGTTTTATGACAAAAAGATTGTTTTGTCGTAAGAGCATAATTATTCATACTTATATATAATAAGCTTAATTTCTCTTCCCATGAAATAAAACCTATGTCTAAAATCTTATGAGAAACCATTAAGGATATCCTTAAATAGTTTTTAAACAAGAGATGGGTTTATGAATGTTATAAAATAATTCCAGCATCTGTAACCTTACCTAGATCCCCTGGACAGAATGTTGTACATGTATATTTGTTGAAAACTTCTCTAGATAAGCAAGGGTTACAAAAGATGTCAAACTTCTTTGAATTTCAACTTTTGAGACAAAAGTTGTCATAAATCATAGAATATATACTTTAATTACAAGCTAATGCATATTATCTGAAACAAAACAAAAGAAGTAACATTTGTCACGTTTTTTTTAAAAATGTATTATAATAATTAGGATACAGTGATGATTCACAGGGGGAATGCTATGTACTGTACTAGAGAGAAAGAACCCCAGGTGCAATCCATATTTGGATACTGATAAAATAACTTACCAGTTCATTGTTTACAAACACGTAACTAATAAAGGTTCAACGTATTTGTTATACATTATTACATACATATCTAATATGTGACCTGGAAGTTGATTGGATGACATATCCGGATGTTTTCTGAGTGATAAAAACTCAAGCGACAAAGTATTTAAGGATATCCTATATACTTCAACTCATATAAATACATTGTATATGCTCAGTGTGGGACTATGTGTATTGGGAGTAGACGTCTAGGTTTCATTCGGTGAGGGAGTGACAGGTTCCATTTTGGACAGATTTGTGTTTTATTTGACGTTAAACATGGCTCCAAAGCCAGGGCAGGAAAGTGGTCTATCGGACCAGATTCACCCAGCAGGGAGGTCTGGGAAAGAGTCGGTGGCCGTCAAGAGACAGAAATATAAGTCTAGTAAACAGGTCTCGTTTGAGGAGCCTAATGAATTTGAGGATCTCTGTGATAAGGTAGGGGATAGATAAAGTCATCATCTGATGGTTGCATTAGGCTGGTCAAATTTTGAATATATTAGGGCATGTGAAAACTGTCTGAAATCTTGGGTTATCTACCCTTCTTGTGGAGTCATGATAATCAACTATGACCTCTTCTGAATTAATGCAAAAAAGGGACAAAACATCCCCCTAGTAAAGAGCATATCTAATTCAAAACAGCATTCGATATCGATACTGATGCAGAATACTTCACTTCCGTTTCATACAGTACTAACTCACCCACAAGCGAACACACATATGATTGCGTTACTATATATATATAGGTATATGGTCAATTTCTGCAAACAAAAGTACTGTAGATTCCTAATTATACGCGAGGAATGAATCATCACGTAATTTCACGAGAAGCACCACTCGCAAAATAAAATTTCTCGCTTTAATTTTTATGGTGCTGAAATGCATGTCAATTCTCTTGATCAAGCGTCCATTCGCGAATTATTAATCTTGCGGTTTGACGTTAGAGAGCCATCTCGCGATAATAAGTACTCGCGAAAAATAAGGAATCTACAGTATAAAGATCATGATGGGGTCAAGTTTGACTGTGAGATTTTACTCTGTCATTGAATCCCTATTGTAAAAAGAAAAAAATACAATTTCTCATAATCTGAATAATTAGAAGGTCAAATTAGTGTAGATCAGGTATGCATGATTTTCCCAAAGGGACACTAGCTGTCTTTTATGTTGGGATTTGTCACAAGAAACATGAATGTAGAATCTTGCTAAAACTCAACTGAGTCTATGACATACATTATCTGAATTATAAGGATGGTGAATCTGTATATAATACATTATTCAGTTCACTGAGATCTGGTTGATTTATTTAAATCTAGAAGGATGTAGTACTGTAGATCACTATATATTCCTAAAACCTTATTTTTCCCAGAAAGCTTTCTGGTTTTTATTTGTGAGACAAAAATTTTAGCAAGCTGTTGAGATTATTATATATCATAATAATTATAATTCTTTTTTATATAAATATAGTAAGAATTAAATTTTAACATGCAGGCAGAGTCAGAGACTAACGTAATTACTTAAGAAATAAACAACATTATTTAGTGAACATGGCGTTATGAATAGCAATTGCTCTGCTGGCATATTCCATGATGCGCGCTAGCGCATCATGGAAAATATGCCAGCAGAGCTATTGCTATTCATTACGCCATGTTCACTAAATAATCGTTGTTTATTACTTATATTTGCATTCTTTGATGTTGTCAAGAATATCAGAGGAAATCCTGACTTACATAAGGACGCAGCTTCTTCTGTCTTCAGTAAAGAAAACCATACGGCTTTAAAATCAGTACACCTGATCAATACTCCTTTTCTCTAATAAATCTTAATTTATAAAGTATTTCCCTCACAAAGACAGTTATCTGGATGCAAGCAGCGCCGTCATCACATTCTCTTAATTTTGTTTTGATGCAGTCGTGACGTCATCGATCAACGTTATTGAAATCCTCTGACAAAAATCAATAATTTAACGCTTTGATAAAAATGAGAATGCTTTTATAATGATTATTACTCCAGTATGCTTTTCTGTGATTTTTTGGGGGTACTTTTTCTATTTATTTTTTCTTGAAATAGATATAGATCTACTAGTTAAAGAAATCTCTTTCTGAATGTTATTACCCTAGTGTGAAGAGTTATCGTTCTTTGTACAAGTATGCATGATACGGAAAAATAAAAATATGGAGTTCTATTCAATTTTTTAAAAGTTTTATATTACAATTAAATACATTGACCAAAATTAAATTTTTTAAGATATCAAACAGCAATTTTAAATTGTTCTGAATTCCCTTTTTTCCAAAAAATATTATTAAAAACTTATATTTAGTCCTTTTACGAAACATTTCATATATATACTTCTCAACACGATTTATTAGTGGAGTAGTGATTGTTCTACACGAGTGAGATAGAGCAATTGCACTCATAGCAGAAGCAATTGCGTCTATAGTCCTATTGACGCAGTTGATGGCTACAAGTTTATAGTGGGAGAGAGCAGTGGATATGCAAATAAATGAATTTAAAGTTCTCGTGATTAAGTGATTTACAGTAGAAATTCAAAGCATGGTGGTGAAGAATTTCAGCAAACTTCCCCCCCCCCCCCCCCC
>PRKT01000010.1:3353340-3364982 GCA_003671525.1 Saccostrea glomerata | reverse complement strand
CCCCCCCAAAAAAAAAAGAAAGAAAGCTAGGATTCCAATTATTTCTTCTACTTCAAAGGAAATCAGTGTTATAATGCATTATTCTGATATACTTGTTACAGGATAACAAGACGTCATGAACTGATCAGATTTGTGTTGTAAAACCTTTCTGACATTGAGTGTGTGCCAATGTCACATTAAGATTGGTAATTTATCCATGTTAATTAACTGGAGTTTCTTTGTTATGATGAAGGAATGAGGTTGGACAAGAAAACTGATAAACAGCTCTCTAGGAGAATCGGAAATGATTGTGTCGTTTTCATCAGTAGTAACGGAAGCTAAACTTGCACAAGGTCTTAAAAGTTTAAATGTACACTTGAGGCTGAAGGGCCATGAATATTAAAGAGGGAAAAAAAGTATTTATCATTGTAGAATAAATTGAAGGTGAAATTTTATTGATATGCACATGCTGATGCAGCTTTTTTTTAGCTCTTGTATAAAGATATAACATAAACATTTAGTAAGTTTCTCTGATAAAAAAAATTCTTCTCTCATAAATGATGTAACTTGGCAAAAATTAAGTAGGTATATATTAAATACAATAAAGATTATGAATATATTAGACAGTATGGCCGAGAAGGGTTCTTTAACATAATAAGAGAACAAGAAAAATTGTATTATATTGCATTGATTTCAGCCAGAATGAAGACCAGAATAACTCTTCATTATACCATGGTCTGAAGTAGCGTCTTTATTTGTGTAATATGCCCACTCCAATGCACAAGCCATTTGCATGACTAAATTAGACATTTCTTTGTAGGTCCCAGAATTATTCAGCTCCATCCAGGAAGCCACAAGGAGAGACCTATTTGTGGATATGGGCGAGAGCAAAATGAACGAGCCCGCTAAAGCTTTCTACGAAGTCCTGTACCTAGGAAAGGCCAAACTCAACACTAAAAAGATTAACTGTGATCAGGTGGACAGAATGTGCAATCGTTTAGAAAAACAGAAACAGGACCGAAAACAGAAGCAGAGAGAGACAGAGATGGAGAGAAAGAGACATGGGAGTGGGGTCAGTGTCAAAAGTCTGCCCACCAATCTGGAGACGGCCGTGACCGTCACAGAAAACGAACTGGAAAAGCAGATCCTAAGCTCGGGGCCGCAGGTAGAAAGTCCGAGTAACAGTACCGACGAGTTCAGCTCGACCGAGAACATACTGGAGAATTCTTCAGGGAGTCTCGCTAATTCCTTCGGTCTGTACTATTCGGACAATTCCAAGGAGGACTTGAGCGAGTGTTCAAACACAGGAGGGAATGGGGAGGGAAACACTAAAGACCAGCGTGTACAATTCTCTGAACCTCTGGACAGTGGTAGTGATATTTCTAGTGAGCCTAATAGGGCTATGCTCTTCAGACTGGGCGGGAGTGAAATTTCGCTGATCAGTTTGGACAAAAAACATACTATACTTGAAAAAAAGTTCAAGGACATTGCTTCTGTTTCACAGGTAAGAACAGAATATTTGCTTGAAATATTTGCCAGTATATAGATGGTTTTCCCAAAATAAAGTTACATGGATTAAAGAATCCTTTCCTTGAAAAGCTCATGTTTTAAAGAAACTATCAGATCTATGCTCAGCACACTGATTTGTTGGAATCCTTTCTGATTTGTTATCGGTAATGAAAAAAAAAAAATATTGGGAGCATTTGGAAATTATTGAGTTCTTAGTTAACATGCTTTAAGAAAGCAAAAGATTTAAAATTTTATATATTTTTTTACAAAATTGAAATTGAAAATAATTGGTACATGTAGTATGTTCTTATCATTTAAATGTGCAATCAAATGGGTATGTCTTAAATTAAGATGAGCATAAATGTTGTTATACAAGTTCATTCTAGGCCAAAGTGAGGTTGAACAAATTATGCATGTATAACATATCGCTTATTTGATTTGTTTGAAGGGCAAAGAAAAATCGGATACTTTCGGATTCATTGCCAGAGAGAAAGGAAATGTGTTTGTGTGTTACCTGATGAAATGTCACAGTTTTAGTATAGTAAGTATTGATCCATGTTACTAAATAACAATTAAATGATTCAGAGCTTAAATATCTGAAAAGTTCTTGAAATATAAAAGGAAAAAATATAAATAGCTCCACTTTAAAACTCCATGTTTCATTTGTCATGAGCATTTCCATTTGTGGATAAAATATATGAAGTTGGCATAATTTTGACAAGAAGAAAATTGGATAATTGAGCTGTCTTTGGGAATGCGGATCAGATTTTTGATTTATTCGAGGACTTGTAGGTAGACGAGATAATGATGGTTTTGAGATCGGCTTTCCGGAGCGCTTATGAGCAGCGACAGCAGATCTGTATCATGTGTCCCCTGCATCAACTCCATCGCCTGTGTCAGGAAATCAATGGTTCGTAGTGCCAATCACACTGTAGCAGCAATAACTCTGTTATAATGTCACTGGTGATCCAAATCTTTAAAAATATCACAGAATCTTTGATATACAGTAAGGAATAATATGGAGTGCCAGTATTAATTTAAAATATCCCATTGTATGTGCATTAATTCTCTCTAATGATTATAGTACCGGTATTTTGGGACTTGTATAGATCTCAGTATATGAAGAAGATGAATTAATTTTAGTACTCTTTACAAATCTTTTCTTAAGTTTATTATTAGTTTGCTTGATGAAATTGAATGTATGAGTTATGTCTTTAATCATATTAATGCTGCTTTCATCAATGGAACTTAAAAGTATGAATGAATATAGAAACAAAAACCGAAAAAGGACAGTATCAGAGTGAACTTGCAATTTCAAATGAAAAATGATATAAAATAGATAATTGTGATTATGTAGAAAAGTGAATTTTAAGGATAAAAGTACTAATCTGTTGATAAAACTATTGATCCAAAATTGATAGATCAGCAGTAGTCCTAATTTAATCCCTATCTTTCACAACAAATGGCTATAGCATTCCCTAGTGCAGATCATAAAATATCAATTATTCAATGTAATGAGAGAGTTGGGGAAAAATGTGATTTATGAGATAAGCAATGAAATTATAACATCTGTAAGGAATTTTTCAGAATCTGGACAGGAAAGCTGTCAAAGAATTTGTAGTTTATGGTAGAATTACAAGCCTACTGCAAACATCTGGATGACTCTGATTTCTTTTATAGGTTTGGATCCTCAGGAAGCCCACAAACGTTTGATGGAATGTGTAAATAATCTGCAAGAAAAAGACTCGGCCCCAATACATACAGTTCTTAAGGTAGATAATTGTGAGATGGTGATTAAATCATGGTGAAGTTTGATAAACTCTTAATCTCCTCTATCTCTTCCACAATTTTCGATTTCATACTGATAAAGAATTATTAATTATGTACATTTGAACACGGGGACTTCATAGCCACCCCCTTCTTTTTCATATTAGTGGCCCCCTTTTAAGAAGGGAGAGTGTATTGCTTTGCTGATGTCTGTTGGTTGGTCTGTCTATCTTTTGGTTCACCAATAGTTTCCTTTCATTTTCTTTGCAGAGGTTGCATATACTGAAATGAAATTTGATTTACAGATTAATCATGAGAAAATCTAGGTCAAACTCTGTTTAGGGTATGATCCAGCAATTTTTGACAGAGTTATATCCCTTGGACTTAGAAAAAATCCAATTAATATTTGCAGTTTCCATTTATTTTCTTTGCATACATGTCTTAGGGGTGGGGGCATAAGTGTTTCACAAGCATCTCTTAATTGTTTTTCTTTATAAATCTTGGGTCAACACACCTTTTTCCTATTTTTGTATTCTAATATGCAATGTATGTTATCGATAATGTAACCATTTTGTCTCTATATGATGTTTTACTCTCTTATTATATGTCAGTCAAAAACAATATATTTAAAAACTGCGTTTAGAGACAAAAGGCCATATATTGTATGAAATATATCACTTTACATGTATCTTTTTTCAATGTTTTAAAGAAACTCAAAAATTGCTTTGTATTTAACACTTTTTTAATAAAATTCAAAACATTTCATATGTATAGTTCAGGCTGTAATCTACTTACATTCTCATACATAGTTTATATTGTCTGCAGTATATTTTTGAAATTATAAACCTTGTTTCTTAGGCTGAGAATCCTCAGAGTTATGAAGAAATAGTTGAGGTGCTGATGATAGAACTAAGAAAGCTGTGTGAAGCTAAACAACAAGACCATTCCCACATCTCTGATCCCAACAAGCCACACTTCAAACAAGAGGTACCACTAGGGTCAAGTGTGACGTAAATCATGGAGCAATTTTCTATAAAGATTACTGTAAAAAATGAATAGAAGGCATAAAGATAAAGTATAGTCTTTAAATAAAAAAAAAATGATTATGCCCCTCTTCGAAGAAGGGAGGGCATATTACTTCGCTGCTGTCTATCGGTCTATCTATCGGTCCACCATCAGTTTCCGTTCATTTTCTTTGCAGAGGGTGCACATATTGAAATGAAATTTAAAATACAGATTTATCAGAACAATATCTAGGTCAAGTTTTGTTTTTGGGTACGATTGGACCATTTTGGGCAGAGTTATGCCCCTTGGACTTAGACAAATTTCAATATTTTGCGGTTTCCGTTCATTTCTTTGCAGAGGTTGCACATTCTGAGATGAAATTTGGTATACAGATTTATCTTTAAAATATCTAGGTCAACTTCTGCTCTAGGTACGATTGAGCCATTTTTGACAGAGTTATGTTTCTCGGACTTAAAAAATTTGAATTTTATGGGGGAGGGGGGCATAAGTGTTTTAGAAACATCTCGTTTTGTATTGTGTTTATATTGGGGAAAAAAAAGGAATAACTGTTTAATGTTGGCATTAACTGTTACAGTTTAGCCTGTTTGAGAATCGCCGCTCAAGTGTGGGGGCTGCTGCTCTGAATTTTAAGAAGAGTTTAACCAGCTCTTTTGAAAATTTCATGGCCAAAGTACCAGTGAGTGATCATCATTATTACTCTTTATGTGCTGTGTATCTAACTTGCTGACATTTAATTTTCGTTTAAATTAATATTTGATAAGCAATTCTATAATTTGTTATTTACCTTGATTTATGTTGTTTTCAAAACACTAGTCATAGTTTTATGGCTCCAGTTGGAATTGAATACTTTGATTGCATGTTTTATGGTTAACAATTTTCATCTTACATTTTTGATTTGGTTTGATTGTGCACAATTTGAGTTCTTTTTCACCTAACATTTTTTTCAATTTCTGCAATAGCACAAAAAACCAAATGAAACAATAGAGCGCTTTAGACATCGCAGTGGCACTGCTGAAAGTGGAGTAAGTGGTGTGAACTTCGTTTCCATAGAATATTATTTCCTACTTGTTGCATTCTTGTACAATTTGAGGAAATATATTATTATTCCATTAAGATATAAAATCTCGCAATGATAAATTATTTTTTTGATTAGCAAAGGAAGCCAAATGAAGCAAGAGAAAGATTTCGGCACCGGAGTGGAACAACTGAAAGTGAAAGTAGCTTCTCAAAGTCTATGGTAACCAAACTTTTTCTCATATAAAATGAATTCAAATTTTTAAAAGAAAGATGAAATTTATTTTGTTCAGTGTAATTTTAACTTTAAATTACTGAAAAAGCACCAATTGAAAATAACGATCAGATATGTTCATGGAAGGTTAGAGTTTATGCTAAGTGTATGTTCTATGATCAAGGATCTAAGATTTGTACACGGAAGTTGATAAAGTATTTAGAATTTCCTTTGTATTGACCATTATTTCCTTCCACAGGATTCTTCCCTATGCTCTACCCCTGAGGCCTCCCCCATGCCCTCCCCAGCAGCTGTTAAGGAGGTCCACTTCAGCTTCCCCAGTCCTCCGTCATCTCCAAAGTCTCGCCCACGGAGTTCCACAGAGGGGGCAGTTCCGGATCCTGATCGAGTGTCCAAGTTAACAAACATAACAAATTTAGACAGGGCTTCTGATTTCAGGGAACAATCTGGCCGCAGAGCTAGTATGAATAGTCCCATGAAACAGATGTAAGTAAAATTGTTTGAAATTTCTATAATAATTATAGACTGTTGTTATTTTTTTAAATTATAAATTGCACTACAATTATTATATTATGACACTCTGAAGAATTTATCCCACTAGTTTATAAAAATATAGTTTTATTTATATCCCATATCATTTTACTTTAAGGTTGTTTTTTAGCAAGTTTTAAATACTTGTAAGTGTGCAATAAGGTATGCCTGTTAAAATAAGTAAACCTTACTTAAATCTTTTTCAGGTTTCTCCTGACAGAAGGTGGGGGATCACCTGGCAGTCTGTCCAAACGTCGACAGAGTGCATCACCAAGTCTTCAGACAGGGAACGGGGAAACCCCAATATCAGGCAGGCGAGGGTCCTGGAGACAGACAATATTCAACAGAGTTGTTACTCCTGCCAGAGCTGCTGACAAACCCCCAACTGTGTTAGGTAAAGAATTATGGTTTTGTCCTCGTACTAGTATAGAAAAATTATTGTGACAAATTAGTGTGTATGCATTGGGTGGGGATAAGTTGATTGGATATTCCTTGCAGCCCAAAATTATATGCCTAGAAAAATTGTTTTTAATTAAAGACAATTTTAAAAACCGTTTCTGTGATAGTGAATTTGAGATTTTGTCAAAAATAAAAAAAAAAATTTGTGTGTCTAATAGAAAAATCTGAGACTGAGAGTCCAAAAACTGACAAAACAAGAAGTCCTGAAGAACTGAGGGCACTATGGAAGAAAGCCATTCAGCAAACAGTGCTACTTCTGAAGATAGAGAAGGAAAAGCAGGACATTAAAAGTAAGACTTTATAGACCATTCATACAAGTATGTATTAAATCATCAACTGTGAATTAATGATCTTCTTTGCATGTTTTTCCTTAATTAAAGCTGGGAAAAAATATTGAAATTTCTTTCTTATAGTGTGAATGTTAAGAAATTTGCATATTGCTATATGTATAGAAGTGTTTGTGCTGTGGGGAAAAAAATCTTTGAAAGTTTTCCCAGGTAAGGCAATCAATCCTTTTGGCATGATGGGGAATTTTGAAATGCATGACAAGACTTTATCAGAAAAATGGTAATTGAAGTCAGATTTTCTTTTTTTCTGCATTCACTTTATTTATGTGTTTAAATGGACAAATTCTTGCATGGAGAAAATTATCACAATTTTCTTACTGAAGTAATATTTGGAATGGTGTTTGGAGGTAAAAAATGAAGCTGTGTAGGACTGGAAAAATATTTTATAGAAAGACTTCATCCACTGAGTAGCTTTATGGGCATTTAGGAGGATAAGCTTTCAGTACACTTGTGTACTAGTTATTGTAAAACAGGTTAAATATATTTAATATGAGTATAATGGGAAATTTGAAATTTAAATAAAGCAGCAGCAATTGATAGAGATTTATTTTTTTATTTATTTTTCTAGACATTGAATAGTATACAATGTCTTTACACATTGTTTCCAATGGATAATATTGGTAGTCCATAAAACAAATTAAAATTACTTTGTTCATGATAATAATTTTTTCAGGGTTGTTTTCAGTTTTGTGTATTACAAATCCCACTTATTCATAGTCATTCTGAATGCATGACATTGAATTTTGAATAGTGCTTGAAATGAAAGTGGACACATAATTAGACATATTGTTAATTGTTATGCTATATGAGATTTTGTTGCATTATAAATGAGACAGCGATTTCTTGTTAAAATCTTATATTTTGAATAATTATCTTTAGACCTGAATAAAAGTTGCACCCACAGCTTAAAAATTAGAATAGAAATAATTTTGTTTTGAAATTCACTACATAAGCTAATCAATAAATAGAATTGGTTGGTTCTATATCAACCTTTTATTGGCATCTAATTGTGAAATGAGAATTAAAAAAAAACATATTATGTATCATTAAATATTTATTGCTCTCTTCTGAAGTTCATTTTATCTCATCATTTATTCTGATGGAAGTTTGAAAAATTATTATGCCCCCCTTCGAAGAAGGGAGGGCATATTGCTTTGCTGCTGTCCGTCGGTCGGTCTGTCTGTCGGTCTGTCAGTCCATTTAGTTTCCGTTCATTTTCTTCACAACCGTTGCACATACTGAAATGAAATTTGGTATACAGGTTTATCAGGTAAATATCTAGGTCAAGTTCTGTTTTGGGTACGATCCCACCATTTTTGACAGAGTTATGCCCCTTGGACTTAGAAAAATTCCATTTATTTGCAGTTTCCGTTCATTTTCTTTGCAGAGATTGCACATATTGAAATGAAATTTAGTATACAGATATATCAGATAAATATCTAGGTCAAGTTCTGTTTTGGGTACGATCGCATTCTTTTTGTTAGAGTTATGCCCCTTGGACTTTGAAAAATTCCACTTATTTGCAGTTTCCGTTCATTTTCTTTGCAGAGGTTGCACATATTGAAATGAAATTTAGTATACATATATATCAGATAAATATCTAGGTCAAGTTCTGTTTTGGGTACGATCGCATTCTTTTTGTTAGAGTTATGCCCCTTGGACTTTGAAAAATTCCACTTATTTGCAGTTTCCGTTCATTTTCTTTGCAGAGGTTGCACATATTGAAATGAAATTTAGTATACATATATATCAGATAAATATCTAGGTCAAGTTCTGTTTTGGGTACGATCACATTCTTTTTGTTAGAGTTATGCCCCTTGGACTTAGAAAAATTCCACTTAATTGCGGTTTCCATACATTTTCTTTGCAGAGGTTGCACATATTGAAATGAAATTTAGTATACAGATATTTCAGCTGAATATCTAGGTAAAAAAATGTTTTGGGTAGGATTGCACCATTTTAGACAGAGTTATACCCTTTTGGATTTAGAAAAATTCCAATTTGGGGGGAGGGGGGCATAAGTGTTTTACAAACATCTCTTGTTTCTATTATAGTTTTTTACAAAGTTTGGTTATGAAAAAGTGTTCTACTTGAAAATGCTTAATGAAAAAAAACTACAACAGAAAACAGCAAAGGACCCAGTCATAAAAAAGTTTCGTTTAGTCAATCTGAATAAAGTTTTCAGGAAATTCATTCATATGAAGTGTCTTTTAAGTGATTTTAATTGCTGTGTAGTGACATTATTTTTTGTTTTATCAAGCTCGACAGCAGGAGGAAGAAGTATCACCCATTTTGAACTATGAGGAGATAACTCCGTGCCTAAAGGAGGTAACCAAAGTATGGGAGGACATGTTAAATGATCCCAACAGACCTCATATTCAGTTTGACCATCAAACCTTGCTAAGCTGTGTTCAACAAGGCAAGTTTTCTTTACAGCACAGCATTTAAAGCATTAAGATGTTCATTTCCTTACCTTAGTACATACTGTCAAACATGGTTATAACATATGCACTTTATGAAATCAAGCAGAGAGATTTTCATTCTCCATATTTTTAAAACATATTGTAAATATAATGAATAATGTTGATAACAAGTAAATACTGCTGGTCCCTGGTATTTAGCTGAGCATGTTTGATTGTACATGAAATTTGATAAAAATTGTGTAATGATCAAATGTTTTTCATAAAGCTTTTATTTTGAAATAGGTGTTCCCAAGACTCATCGAGGCGACATCTGGTGGCTGCTGACAGAGCAACACAAACTTCAGTTCCCTGAGATAGAGAACCAGACACCACAGAAGTCCTACACTGAGCTGCTGAAGGACCTGACAGAGTACATGCACAACATACTCATAGATTTAGGTAAGACAGAGTACATGCACAACATACTCATAGATTTAGGTAAGACAGAGTACATGCACAACATACTCATAGATTTAGGTAAGACAGAGTACATGCACAACATACTCATAGATTTAGGTAAGACAGAGTACATGCACAACATACTCATAGATTTAGGTAAGACAGAGTACATGCACAACATACTCATAGATTTAGGTAAGACAGAGTACATGCACAACATACTCATAGACTTAGGTAAACGTGACTGTCAAATAAGCTTTGCCTGCCAATTAGGAGATTGATAAACTCAATATATTTCTGTAGACAGGCAGTATCACAGCTAATAAGCATTAATAGTGTTCATTTATTTACATATTGTGGCTTTTTTCAGCAAAATTAAAGTACTGACAATATGATTTCAATTTAGTAGGATGTTAAATTGGTACTTGATGTAAGAGTATGTTTTGTTAAAAAAACTTTATAAACAAAGAAAATGGAAAATGCATTCTCTCAAAAATAAAAATCTAAGCAATGGTTAGAGATATGAGGAACTTTTAGTATTATACTAAAGAAATGCTGGTTTTTCAGGTCGTACCTTCCCTGGTCACCCCTACTTTGCCACACAGCTGGGTCCTGGACAGCTGGCCCTGTATAATCTACTGAAGGCCTACAGCCTTCTGGACAAGGAAGTGGGATATTGTCAAGGACTTAGCTTCATAGCTGGGATATTACTCATGCATGTAAGACTTGAACATTTGAGAGTAATTACACTTTCATATGTGTACAGCATACTGCAAAAAATCATAAGAATGTCTTGTTTTAGAGATATAATTTCATCAACATTCATAGAATTTTTTGAAACATTAATTATTTCTATATAATTTTGTTATGTACTTAAGGGAAAATGGCAATATGGGTGCTGAAACTTATCCTTTAATGCAATACTTGTAGATGGAGGAGGAGCATGCTTTTGAGACACTGAGACACATGATGTTTAACCTCGGTCTCAGGAGACAGTTCCAGCCCAACATGATGCCATTACAGGTACATACATCAACAAGCATTCTGAGTGTATTTTCTTTAGCAATTTTAGTCCCCTATCAGCATGTGTATTTGAGTTCCTCCTAAATATTAAGACTCTAGGTTAAGAGGTTCTGTTAAAAATCACCGAAGAGGAAATGCATACATGTAATTAATCTGTATCATACATGTACATGTACTAAGAATCAGCTCAATATCTGCTGGCAAATTGGGAAAAGGTTTGGAAAACCAAGTAGTA
The DNA here is from genome assembly GCA_003671525.1 of Saccostrea glomerata. Taxonomy (NCBI): domain Eukaryota; kingdom Metazoa; phylum Mollusca; class Bivalvia; order Ostreida; family Ostreidae; genus Saccostrea; species Saccostrea glomerata. The sequence goes on along the minus strand of PRKT01000010.1, from coordinate 3,353,996 downwards.
CAGACAGTCTTTAACACAGAGAGACAGAGAAATTGAAACATAGATTGAAAGTAGGCCCATAAACATGGAACTAATACCAGGTTTCAAATTCTTTCACAGGTCTAAAAATTTAATCAACTTAATGTTTGTATTTATTTAGGTGCAGCTGTACCAGTTGACAAGATTAATCTTTGACAACTATAAGGACCTCCATGACCATTTTGAGGAACACGAGATTGCTCCTAATCTGTATGCTGCTCCCTGGTTCCTGACATTGTTTGCCTCTCAGTTTCCTTTAGGATTTGTTGCTAGAGTCTTTGGTAAGTTTTCCTCAGTATCCCATGGGTATTTTTACATTGGTCACATAGCACTTAATGACTTGTTAGGTCACCTGAGTAAACTCAGGTGACCTATTGCTATCTGTTTTCGTCCGTCGTCGTGCGTCGTCCGTCGTCCGTCGTGCGTCGTGTGTTAACATTTGAACATTTTCAGCTTCTTCTCTGAAACCACTGAACCAATTTTAACCATATTTGGCACAAAGCATGTATGGGTGAAGGGGAACAAAAATTGTGAATTTCATGATCCCTGCCCCCCTGGGGCCTGAGGGGTGGGGCCAAAACCACTAAAATTAATGCAATCTTTAAAAATCTTCTTCTTTACTCCTGGACATCAAGCAG
>PRKT01000010.1:3326319-3350923 GCA_003671525.1 Saccostrea glomerata | reverse complement strand
GGGGGGGGGGGGGGGGGGGGGGGGGGGGTTAGGAGAGAAGATGGTTGAATAAAATTTTATGCATCAGATGAAAAACTTCACATATTTTTTGATAATTATGTAAAAATGACTTTGTTTTTTTTTTTGCTAGATCTTCTGCTGGTTCAGGGGGTCGAAATTCTGCTGAAGGTGGCACTAGTGTTGCTAGGTAACCACAAGGAGTTGATTCTGCAGTGTGATTCATTTGAATCAATTGTGGAATTCATCAAAACTACTCTTCCTGAAATGGGAGTCATTCAGATGGAAAGAGTAATTAATCAGGTATTGATTTTCTCCCTCTTACCTTACCTATTTTTTCACCAGGTGTTTTTAATCATTTATGCTTAGATTCAATGGATAAAATGTATGCATTGGATTGGGGCTATCTTTACATCACATTCATGTTCTTGTAAATTTCTAATTGCACCTATAAAATAATAAGATTCCTATTACATATGTTCAAATATTCTTCAATATTTGTTGAATCTTTTAGGTATTTGAGTTGGATATTAGTAAACAGCTCCAGGCTTATGAAGTGGAGTACCATGTCCTGCGTGAAGAGATGCTCTTCTCTCCTCAAAGAGGAGACGCAGACTTAAATCACAAACTGGAAGATGCTAATCGCAATCTGAAACAACAGAACATGGAGCTGCTGGAGAAAATCCAGCACATTCACAGTCACCATAGAAGTCTGGAAATAACCATTCACAACTTACAAACAAACGAGTCCAAGCTAAAAAGCCACATTAAGACACTGGAGCTGGAGAGGAAAGCTCTGCTGAACGCCGTGACCAAGTTACGGTCGCTGATTCCAGATGATGAATACTTGAAGCTGGACATTTCACTCCCTCCCCTCTCTCCTTGTCTCTCATCCTCACCCATCCATCAGCCCAACTCTACGAGTAATTCAATCCGAGGTGCTATAAAGAAGGTGGTGGGGAAGAGCCTGAGTTCGCCCCTCTCAGAACTGGGCTCCAAACAGTTCCAGTTTGAGTGATAATGTCTGTGATTGTTGCCTGTATTTATTGACTCGTAGGTTGAAAACCCCCAGACTTATTATATTATATTTAGAAATAGATTTTTGTTAAAGATGTCTTTGGTACATGTACTAAGAATTTACAGTGAATGCTGTTAGCATCCTTTGTTATGAATTGGATACAAATAAGGAAAAGTTCAATGCAACAATATTTTTGAAAATTCAGCTTTTAAATGGACAATAAGGTGTAGGTCATGAAGGTTATTGCCTTGTAAATTATACATGACTGCTTTTATTGCTTAAAATACTCAGCTGAAGTTGAAGGTTACACAAACGAGAAATTAATACTCTGTAGGATTGACTTATGTCACAACAAAGCCTGATCTCTTTAACAAAGCAATGCAAATACCCCATTTACATACATGTTCTGTACAATACACTAATGTATGATATAAGTGTGATGAAGTGTAATTTATATATCTTTATTTCACAACATTAATATTGAAGAAAATTGTTACACTATTGTACAATTTTACATCAGATACATGGGGTGTATAGTTGTGCAGCTATAAGCTAGCTCAGATGATCAGATCCTGTTATTGAGAAAGTACTGTTATTTTTTTTGAATATTTAAAATACTTTGATATATAGTTCATTATTACTCTGAAAGTATGAAATCTTTCTTAATAGGACAACTTTCTTTATTTGAAAGGGAATTTATAGCATACTCACAATGCCCATTCTTTAAGGTGTTACTAAGTAACAGCTATATATATGTACATTCCACAGGAACCAGCTCTCTGAAGATTCTGCCAAAATTAAACACACCACTTTAGGGAGAAGATATTCATATGCCTTCACCAACATCCTTTAATATTTTTCTCTTGTTCTCACAAGAAATGACTTTTGATTGGGTAAAGGGTTTGATATTGTTAGTCAGATTTTTGCACAATAACTTTTATTTTTGCATTTGTGTTTTATTGAACCTCATACAATTATTTTTTTTTGTGTTGAGATAGAAGGAATATTTGTGTAAAAAAGGTTGTAATGTAGACTATGAGAGAATCTCACTCAATTTCTTCCATCCACAAAGTAGAATCCTCAGCTATGGTATAGGCTTAGTATTTTTGTATTGTGAAACTTGCTTTCTTTTCTAAAGCTTTGATCTTGCTTAAATGCAGGGTGAGATTGATTTTCAAATCAGTATTTTTTTTCTTTTCCTTTCACAGCATTGATTGATTTTATAAATCAGTATTCTAAGAATTTGCTGAGCGAGTGCAATACAACCGATCCAATTTTGTTATTGCTCGGCCTGGAATCAATAGGTATTCAGATTATGTCAGTGTGTAGGTGTCCACGTATGATGCTAGGATAGAAAGCTAGATTTAGTGAGGTCCTCTCACACTAAATGTACTGTTTTGTGTGATGTAAGCATTTAACTGGTCTTAAACAAGAATGAAATGAATTGGAACAAATGGACAGAGCTAGTTTAAATAAGTTCTGATGGAATGTCAGGCATGAACTTGAAACAAGTACTCTAAAACATTTTCACTTTTTCAGATTATGCACAACTAGTCATTTTCACTCTGTAGTGCTTACATGATTTTTTTTTTCATTTTAGCATCATGATCTGTACTTAATATTGTTAATTTTGTATGCTTGACAAATTTTGTCTGGTACTGTTTTGCAATAATGTACATTTTGTCTGTTGAAATTTCTTGCTTTTAAACAAAATGTTTACATTTTGTGTATTTATAGTGCTTTTACATATAAGTTAAAGATATATTGGTTTGAACAAGTGCATAGCTTCAGCCAAGATTGGGCTACAGCATTTTATATTTTTTTTATGACCCCTTAGTTGACTTCTGCATTAGTACAAAAAAAAGATCTCTGTGTTTTTTAATGGAGTGTTATAAAAGTATAATATATTCTCAATTTCACATTTTTTTTCCTTGAGAAAAATTAGAGTAGGACTTGTTTTTTTTTGTTCATTAAATGATAGATTATTTGAAATATTAACTTAAAGGAAAATTTATATCAAGTACTACCTCAGATTATGAGGATAAATGATATATAAGCAATGAGAATCCAAAAATTGGTAAAAAAAATTCTTACTCATATTTGATTGAACAGAAATTGATTGCAGTTCTTTGTGGTAAACTGCCAGGCAATCTGCCAAAAAGGGGAAAAAATATCTTCAAGATTTATGTCTAACGTATTCCGTGTTTAATTTTCTGTATTATATTTGTAAACACTCCCAGCTGCACTGGAGAATAGGTTTTAGTTTCTGAAAAATGGGTCAAGAACTTCTCCTGTATTTGAGAATAATGCATGAAAGGCTGAAATGTTTATGAAGAGTGTGTCAGTGTCAAAGAAATAAAAAAGGTACCTGATCAATATTTTTCATTGATATTTCTCTGTTTAATAATATAAATATAAGGCACAAAACAAGTCCCTGTGTAAACTGTCAAATTTGGATACTGCATTTAAGAAAATTATCACTTTAGCATTAATTGGTTTATCTGCAAAGCAGAGACAAGAATAGCTTATGCAAAAGGGTTAATTGTCCATCAAAAATCTTGTGTCTTCTGCAGATTTGTTTTGATTTCAATTGGACTTTGTAAAGAAGTAAATTCTACAAAGATTCACAAAGTACATATCAGTTGAGCTACAGTCTCACAAGAGACTTGCAGTTAGATGACACATGTCGAACCATTTATTGAGTGATATGCTTTAATACAACTTTGACATTCATATTCTGCAGCTTCTTGATCCCAATGATTGTATGGCCATGTATGGAGTTAGGGAGAGGCATGGTGTAGTATGACCATGTATAGACTTATAGTGAGAGGCATGGCATAGTATGACTATGAATGGACTTGTAGGGTGGGGACATGGTGTAGTATGAACATTGTATGGAATTGTAGAGAGGGGAATGGTAGAGTATGACCATTTATGGACTTATACAGGCATGGTGTAGTATGAGTAGTATGGACATATAGGGATAGGCATGGTGTAGTATGACGATTGTATGGCCTTATAGGGAGAGGCATGGTGTAGTAAGGCCTTATAGGGAAAGGCATGGTGTAGTATGACCAAGTATGGGCTTATAAGAAGAGGCATGGTGTAGTTTGACAATGTATGGACTTGTAGGGAGGGGCATGGTTTAGTATGACTAGTATGGCCTTATAGGGAGAGGCATGGTGTAGTATGACTGATATGGCCTTATAGGGAAAGACATGGTGTAGTATGACTAGTAAGGCCTTATAGGGAAACGCATGGTGTAGTATGACTAGTATGGACTTATTGGGAGAGGCAAAGTGTAGTATGACCAAGTAAGGACTTAAAGAGGGAGGTGTGGTGTAGTACATGTATGACCATGAATGGACGTATAGGGAGAGGCTTGGTGTAGTTTGACTAGTATGGACTTGTAGAGAGAGGCATGGTGTAGTATGACCATGAATGGTCTTATAGAGAGAGGCATAGTGAAAGTATGACAATGAATGGACGTAAAGGGTGAGGTTTTGTGTAGACTATAGTATGAACATATAGGGAGTGACATGGTGTAGAATGACCAAGTGTGGGCTTATAGAGGGAGGCATGGTGTAGTATGACTAGTATGGACTAATAGAGAGAGGCATGGTGTAGTATGACCATGAATGGTCTTATATAGAGAGGCATAGTGAAGTATGACCATGAATGGACATATAGGGTGAGGTTTGGTGTAGTTTGACTATAGTATGAACGTATAGGGAAAGGCATGGTGTAGTATGACCATGTATGGACTTATAGGGAGAGGCATTGTGTAGTATGACCATGTATGGACTTATAGATAGAGGCATGGTGTAGTATGACCATGTATGGACTATTAGGGAGAGGTATGGTGTAGTATGACCATATATGGTCTTTAAGAGAGAGGCATAGTGAAGTATGACCATGAATGGACTTATAGGGAAAAGCATGGTGTAGTATGACCATGAATGGGCTTACAGGGAGAGGCATGGTGAAGTATGACCATGAACTTATTGGGAGAGGCTTGGTGTAGTATGACCATATATGGACTTATGAGCGAGAGGCATGGTGTAGTATGACTAGTATGGCCCTATAAGGAGAGGCATGGTGTAGTATGACTAGTATGGCCTTATAGGGAGAGGCATGGTGTAGTATGACCATGTATGAATTTATAGGGAGAGGCATGGTTTAGTATTATCTTGTATGGACTTAGGGAGAGGCATGGTGTAGTATGACTACGAATGGGCTTAGGGATAGACATGATATCAAACAGAACTGACTACACACACTGAATGGAATCCGTTAAATGCATCTAATAATTCTTGGCCTAACATACTCTACTAGTATATATAGAGGTATAAGGGACATTTGAATAAATATGTAAGGTTCAGCTGATTGAAATAAAAGGCACTGAAATTTCAATTTTAAAATTTAAATTTTGTAAGTGTGCAGCCAGTCATTATTATGTACAGGACAAGAATTTGCTCACACAAACACACCCTTCCTCACCCACACAAAGGAACCAGAAAAAAATGTCCTATTAGGGCCCGGTGATTCTTGTACCATTATTTAAGATCCTTATTTAATCAACTTGGCCATTTCTATGTCCATAATTGAATCAACTGAGCCATTCTACTTCTGAGTGCAATATAGAGTCATATGGATGCCCCAGTGGTCTACAGCCTCTGAAGACAATAGTTTTACTCCATTTCCTGCAATAAAATTTTGTCACTTATTGTCTCGTGTCCAATTTTCCATGGAACGATATACATGTAATGGGAAAGCAATTTTCTCAAATCGTGTGTGAAAATTCACTGATAGACAACCCTATTAACTAGATATTTTTTAAACCATCAATATCTTTTATGGTTAAAGTTACCAGCAATAACTACTGTGCTAAGTACCAATTTGGAACACATCTATTATTAAGCAGCAGTATCGACAGTTTACACTTTATTATCTACTTACCAAGCGTGTTGTTTTACATGATATATTATCCGTCTTCTTACTACAATGTACATGTAATTTGGATGCAAGGTTTGCATTCATTGTGAAACTGGCTACGAAATTTGATGAAAATACTAAAAATTCAAAATTGTTCATGGAACTGAAATCTTCCTTTAATACCAACTCCAGTAAAATCGTAAGTATATGTTTGCCTTACGATTAATTTTATAATTATGAATTAATTTGTGTACATGCATGCAGCAGCTTGTTTATTTATGTTGAAAGCAATTCAACAACTTTAGTATGCGTATTATTAAGTACACTCCCCAGATAAATGTTGAAAACTTCTCCTATGGGGGTATTCTTAGAGATTATATTGTGATCATGATTTCTAAGAGATTAATTGCAATCTTTTGTTGAATATATAGGACGGACTTAAAAATTTGTCTCGGTTTGACATATCTTTTGTATACCAATAGTACATCATTTACTGTCAAATAAATTCAATTCACAAGTTCCATTACCAGAAAGAGTAGCGCAAACACTCGGGCACTCTCTAAACAGATACTTGTAATCTCAGACACCGATGTGATAATTAAACTACTTTATTCGGTAAGTTCGGGATAAATAAACACCTGTTAAGACGAACATTTACATTTATTGTCAGCTTTATATCTCTGTTACACGAAGTCCTTGTGTTTTCTTTAGCAAGCTGGGAAATTAATCAAACAAGAAACCCATCAAAACACTCTTGGATTGTAAAATGCTTTCCTTGCCATTCTAAACAAGATAACATACGGCATAACTGTCAAGGTTATATATTTTTAAGGACCCTATTAATGGAATACCAGCGTACCAAAGCGTCGAATCTAACATACACGTGGTGTACTTTTTGATTTGAAGTGAAAAGACAATAGAAGAAACATTTATCTTAAAGTGCGTTCGTACTTCAAAGTTTCACCCATTATAATTGGCTGCATTTCATTTCCGGAATTTTTAGTAATTACACTGTATCAACTTTTCATTTCCGACATTTTTTTAGTTATCATTTCCGACATTTTTTTGTTTTCGTTTCCGACATTTTTCAGATAGTACCTTTAGTAACAGATTTGAAGACTTTTCCTGTGAATTAAAGGAATACAAAACATAAAAAAATCATTGAAATCCAATTTCTGTTTTTTTAAATATATCAATGAAACGACTGTAAAAATGGAAAATGCAGGCAGCTACTTAACTAAAGTTCGAGTGATTGACTCAATGTTTACTTTGCGCAGATGTAAAGCAGAAAAATAAAATTCTGTGTAGAGGAATATAATAAATGCGTTATCAACCGGAGCAAAAACTGTCACTGACATTCATTTTAGTGCACATTAAATGAGGTGACGAATTTGTAAGTTCATTGAACTCTTTTACCTAGACTTAGTGCTACATGTATACATATTATAATATATGGATTTTTAAATATACAGTATTTTTTATCAATATATTTTGCAATAAATACTTTCAAAATTTCACTTACACTGACTAGAAAAGCAGTAAAGTGCCACATAGGTAAATTCTGGAAATGAAAACAAAAATATGTAGGAATTAAATGAAATAAAAAAATGTCGGAAATGAAATAAAAGAAATGTCGGAAATGCTATTCAGATTTCCGGAAATGAAATGCAGCGTTATAATTTATCCTTTCTGTTATTTATCAATTTACAGTGTAGTTTTGTATCATGATCTTTGAACGAAACAGCACCTTGGTATGGACTCTTCTATTTACAAGAACTAAAAGCGATCAACGTTTTCAATATTTTCCCAAAAACGAAGATGCTTATAAATAACTTTAAAATAAATATTACGCATCAGTCGCCTTTGTCTTTAAAATCGACAAACTGTTTTGGTTCCTAGTGCAGAGGAACAATATGACATTTGAAACGGCTGCATCAGTTATACTTCCGCAATCGAACGCTCTTTTGTTTGGTGTGTAGAAGCAAGTACGAACACACTAGGTGAAGAATTCCGTACTATAAATTATCTACTTAAACGAAGACAAAAACGACACAATACTGCGAATGAAATGTATTTTAAACTTATTTAAACAAAGAATCAAAATAAGGGTACATAGCATGCCTTTGAAGCATTTCATGACATTGTTGAACATGTGTTCTCACAAAACGGTACATAGTTCTGGGTATGCTTGAGTGGGGTTAAACACTGCAGTAGGGATATGTGATGACATCACTATAATGTGGTAGGTAAACCTATCCTATATACCTACAGATCGATAGAGAGCTGGAATTGGTCCAATCAGTACCCGTATCTCATATCAGCAGTTTAAAAATGTTAAGACAAATGAATTATTGGACCGAAAAGACATTAACACGGGTGCTTCTAATTGATGAAGACTGTGGAGATTTTATAAGATAGTTATTCTAACGTTTTTGTCTTTGATAAGAGTAGCTGTAACATTAAAAATCCGTCGGTCATATAATTCATTTAGGGTACTGTTTCTACACAGGTATTAATGTTTTTATGTCAATTGCAATTAACCTATCTAAGGAGGGTTTTTGACACTGATACAAAGGATTTTATATATTTAAAGATTTCTAGCCAAATAAAAAGCAGGATTTAGTTTTCACTTTGCTCTTTAAGAGACAACAATTCAAATGTTTTATGATTGGTAAAAGAAAATAAGTAAAGTTCACTTTATTTAAGTGTTTGAAAATTGAAATGTTCTGGAATGAAAGCAACTCCGAGCCGTGGCTCAAAAACCAATCACTTTTATTGATCACTCTAAATGGCAAAATCGTTGACCTCAAATGGCATGCAATAAATAGTCCAATATTTAGATTGTATCAGAACGATTACTTAACATTACATACGAGATTATTTCAAGTCGAGTTAAATAAATAAACGCAGAAGTATGTTGTGTATTGCAAATCAAAGGATTGGGGCCCGTCCTCGTTTTAAAAAAGGAGTTTTTAAAAACAATTGCCTATCGATTTTAAAGAGAATTATTGTATTCTTAGAACTCTACGGAGAGACTTAAAGAGTAAACAAAATTTCGTGTCATTTTCTGTCGCGCTTTGGTGCACGGTGGCCGTGTGCGCTACCCTATGCGACCCCCAAAAAAGTGCCTCCCCTAAAGAAACTCAATCAGTCCGGCGTAACCGAAACGACTGAAGTGTGGACAATACAATAATCCTTAGACAAGTCTGCAGGATTGACCCAACTTAAGACAAATACTCGGATTATAATTTACTTACGTGTATTGCACACCCACAGTGAAAAGTAAAATAGCATACGCTCTAATCTGCAAGCGCATATAAAGGCTACTGTATGTGATGGTGCATTGACAAGAAATAAGGGGAAAATGAGTTACAGGAAAGAAGATTCGCTTCTTTTGGAGAGTTTCTCCGAAAAACACAGACAGGCAGACTTTGTAAGTACAGCAAATTAATATCAGCTATCAAAACTGATAAAACTGCGCAGATTTTCAGCCTTTAATATCTAAAATTGATTTTGATTCATAATTGCAACCTGGATGTGTCATGATCGGTAAAATATTAAGTGCACAGAATAGCAGGTGTAAGTATATTCAACAAGTAAAATCCTTTTCTTATTAAATTTTAAATACCGTGTAATGCTATAAACCATACATTAAGGTATTCAATGTATAACGAAGGGATTTGGACTGATTTTAGATAATTTTAAACTAGTTAAAAGCACACTGCTAGAAAACGATAAAAGTGAAATAAACCAAATTCACAAGACTTATAACATGTAAGGAGATGGTCATTTTGCACATTTACAGTTTTTGAAGAGTTATCTGCCCTTGATGAAAAGAAGAAAATTTTTGATTTCACAAAATTTCTCCGGTAAATAATTTATTTTATTTTATATCTTAATAAAGAGGGAGTTTATGCATATTTTCACCAAGAGATTTCTTTGAAATTCAAATTACTTTTTACAATATCTTATAAAAACATGCACTGCCCATAGACTTCAATGTAAAATTCAAAGTGATATTAATTGGACAATAATGAAAATTTTGTAAATTCCTTTGGTGGAGCATTTTCATTTGATAAGATCTTCAAATTGCTACCATGATTAAAAATATTGGACCGTTCATTTATTAGGTACAAAATATGGTCGTTATACATTGAATTCTGTTTAGCGGACTTAAAATCACAAAATATCCCCAAAGGCTCTTTCTTTCAGTTCTGAAGCCCATTTCCTTATTTTGAAATTAAATAAAGATTTAATTGCATTTTATACGACTTCAGACATTTTTTTGCAATGTGTCTTTTAAAATACCTTAATTTTCAATCATAGATTTTAACAAGAAGTTTTCACAATTTTTTTTCTTAGTTTCTCCGGGCAATTTCAGTATCACTCATTATTTATATTTACTAAGTAAACATATATTGCCTAAGAAATTAAAAGGACTTGTTCATGCATTGTTAATATTTATATATAAATATTTATCTTTCACTTAGCACATTGATTGTAGGTTGTTTTCCTAATTTCCGGCCTACTCTGACTTTTTAAACAAAATTCTTTGAAAATATGGAGAGCATATACACTTGCTTCAAAAGCACCAAGTCCGTTTTTTTTCACTAATTAAATCAGATAGGACATACAACAATAGTTAGCCGGTACCCCATTGTTATAGGGATTTTAGTGTATTGGATCGAGGCATTGAAAACTATTCTTGCATATACTCCATATTCGGATCGTGATAGCCACGATTACCTATTAAAATTAATTTTCAATACGAAATCATTCATGAGCACTAAATGTATGAATTGTTACGCCAGGCAAATTTTGTTTGAGCTTTCTCAATGACGTGTTCTAATCAGTGCCTGGATTGTTGAAGGACGATTCCTTAGCCCCCCCCAAAAAAATCAATGGTCCCTAAATTCTTAAATCTGTCTTTTGTATCACACTTTTTGTTTCCTGATTTCCTGTGCTTATTTTTTCAGAAACCTTTTATGTCATTATACGCTTTTTTGTTGGTCGAAATAAAAACTTTGTTGGTGAAAATAATAAAACATCTTTGCAGATATCACATTACACTCGTCGAGTGGGTAGTCTTACTAGGCCTTTTTATTTGATTCAAATCAAATTTATCAGATCGTTTATTCAAGCTTTAGCGCAGGATAATACAGAAGTAAATAATGAAATAATAAATATTGGCGAAGTTTGGAAGAGCAAGTACTACGATAGAATTAAGTATTTTATTCTGGAGAAAATGCACTCAGAGAGATTGATTGGAAAATACAGGTACCCGCTGTTTTCTCTGTAGAAGCTCAGGTATCTTATTTACGTAAAGCTTACAATGGTCAAAGGTCCGGGTTTGTTACAAATCCTCAGACCATCATGAAAGGAAATCGATGTCGTCATTTCGGAAAAATGGTAGCATTGGAGACAAAAGCGTTTTATCACAACACCCATCCATCCCTCAAAAGATTTTGAAGTCCGCTATGTATCATTCTTTTGCAATGTGTTTGAGCCATTTTTTAATGTGGATAAAGGTGAAATGACCATGTTCCCTCCCCTAGGTTACGATTTAAAACGGTAGATCCAAATGCACCTGGGGAACCTCACAAAACAATTGTAATTGTTTCATGTACCTTTTGTTTTGTATGTCTGTGTGTTCATCTATATGTACCTTTACGATTTAGTTCAAGACATTAATCAAGTGCTTGCGCAAACAATGTACGTAAAAGCAAATACAAACTCAAAAAAGAAAAGAAGGAACCAGTAAAGTTGTGATAAAAAATATAGCACATTTTACGGAAAAGGAATTTTTCCTATCAGAAGTTCCATAAATTCTTGCAAGAAAAACACATCATTGATAAAAGTGTGCAAATATGCCAGGTTTCTTAACACTTCGGCCTGATTTCAATAAAACAAACTTGAAATTTGAGTTTAAATGGTGAAACAACTACAGTACCTGGACATAAGTGAGTCATAATTTTATTTTTACACTATATATTTCATTGAAAAACCTATTTTCATAAAAACTTGTTGTGAAGTCAATTTTAGCTCAATTTTCATGATTTTTTCACTGAAACATGCAGAATTATTCAAATTTTCTTATCTTAAATGATAAACAAAATGATACTTAAACTATTGAGAATAAATCATAAAATATTGTCATGACAAAATTTTCTAACCTCAAATTACTATGATTTCTAAACAAATTGAAGTCTTAAAATTTTTGTTTTGCACTTGACCTGTGATTTCACGGCAATGCATAAAGATAAAACTATTTTGAAATAATGTGAAGAAACTTCAACAAATTCTGCATTTTATGGTGTTTTAGACATTAAAAAGAAACAATAAATGACACTGCAAGAATATTTTAGAAAAATGTGTTTTCCAATGAAATATATAGTGGAGAAATAAAATTATGACTCACTTATGGCCAAGTACTGTAGTTATATATAGCAAGTGAACGAATGCAATTGAAGAAACCTCGAGAAAATTATCGTCGGCAGTATATTGCGGGTATTCTATCTGGAATTGGTCAAGTTTTCGAATTACAATACTTCAGCAAACCTTTTCGGTCCAATTGTGTTCATGGTCGAAACATACAGAAACAAAACAAGTATTCGCTTGCCATTCCCGCCAAGTCATCAAAACTCTGGAATTTTTCGAGTAAAGAGATTAAAACTGAAATCCCTGTAAAAATGCAACACACCGTAATACCAGAAATTTTAATTCAACTTCTCAGGTGACAAAAACTAATCAATATAGTATTAAAGATTAACGTAGAAACACACACAGACTACAAACGAAATCGATTGACTTCATTAAACCTTTCCTTTATGGTACCTATAAACTGAAGATTTATTTTAATTAATACCTCCATGTGTATTCATGCCTCTTCTTTTGTAAACCGCCATGTAATTACGAGGAAGAAGATTTAATACACCAATATTTGTAAATTATTAAGATTTATAAGCGTATTTAGCCTACTTTTGAAAATTTTACTCAAAAGAGAGCTCTAACGATAGAAATAGCTATAGAGGACACAATCAAAGGCAATGCACTATACCCAACGTTTCTGTTTGCAGAAGGTGAAAGTTTTCAAAAGGTGACGGTCCTCTCTGAGGTAGATTTTGAATGGGTCTTGGTCTATCAATCGCTGACATCAATAATCCTTTAAATCCGGTTGGTCTCGAACCAAAATTAATCCGAAACAAAATAAATTAGTTGATCATTTATTTACCAGGTTGTGTTTTTGGAATAGCCATGGATGGTGTGGCGGCGCAAATTTTTCTACTGGTAAACATTTCAATGATGTCGTATGCCTCCTAATCATTTGCAATATCATTTGAAGTAATATTTTTTTCATTCGTTCATATTTATGTCTTTAATGTTTATGCAATGGAATAATAAAGGCTTATTCTTTTGGTAAACCGCATTAAGAGGTTTGGCTACAATACGTAGCGGGTATTTTAATTTTGATTAGTAGTAGATCATTTGGAAATTTTCAAGATAGTTGTTCATGTTCATTGCTGTTCACGTGTTGTTACCTAATATTAATTCCATTTAATTAATTTGCTTATTTTTCATTTTGCCTTTTCTCATCTTCTAACACATCTTACAATCAAAATCTACAAGTATCTTATTCGCAATGCCTTTAGAACAGATCTATTTTTCGGTCGTTTGTTTTATCTCACGACAATGGTATTGCAGGAGAGGGAATTGACGGAACATTTCCGAAAGCTTGGTTTCTACCGAGAGGTCCCTACCCCTGATTTACTGCGCGAGGCCCAACAGGTGTACCACACCCTAGACTGGCCCCAGCAGTTTGATGACGATGGAGATCCGCTCCCCGGTCCACCCTCCTCATCAAGGGATGAGATTCTGAATCCAGACGAGGTCAAGGAATTGGACGAACATGCTTTACAGGTATGTTCTTGGAATACTATTTTGTTATATCCAGAAATATGTTTCATTGGCTGAGAATAATTGTAATATTGAAAACATCTTTTTTTACCCTTCTGCAGACTCCAACTACGTACCTTGGACAACATCTCCGTTACCTGGTGGAATATCTCATCCGTCCAGCCATCAGCGATGTCCACAAAGCCAGGGTCCTCACAAGGTATAGACGATCAGAGCTTTGTAAACCTTTTCATCAAAGAACTTTGCATTATATTATGTGTAAAATGTTTATCTTTGGTTGTTCCAGATGGCTTGGACGCTGTATGGATGAAGACTACATCAAATACCTGCCGAGAACAGAGTGGAGTCACCCTGAATCTGTGGCGGGGTATGTGTGGAAATTAAGGAAGAGACAGATTGACTACGATGAGTTCTTCCAGACACTTTGCACGTAAGTGGTCATGGCAAATCCCTACAAATTGTTGCTTTGCTTTTTTTCATATGATGCGCAGTGCTTTTGTAAGGTTAGGTCACTGAGGTGTTATACTTTTCTTTCCATCATGTAGGTATGCAAGTTTGAAAGCCAAGAATGTTGATGGATGTGTCAGGAATACGATCAAATATGAGGTCGGCAAAGACTTTATGGAGCAGAGGAAGAGTTGGACTGCAGTGCTGTTGGATGGTAACTGGCGTTTATTGGACGTGCGCTGGATCTGCGAAGCTGCTTACGGAGTTGCAAAAACCAACTGGAGACTAATTGAAGACGAAAAGGGGAAAGTAGATACCAGCAAAGCCATCAAAGAAAACAGAAACACGTTCAAAACACAGTGTCGTTTCAGAGAGTTCTATTTTCTGACAGACCCGGAAATATTTATTTACGATCATTTTCCGGATGATTCTAAATGGCAGTTGTTGGCAAGAAATGTTTCATATAAAGAAGCAAAAGAAATGGCAGCTTTACGCGCAGACTTTTTCAGAAATAAAATGGTACTGCGAACTCATCCAAAATGCATTACAGAAAGCGATGACGGCATCGTAAAACTTAACATAGGGTTGCAAGAAGACACGCGAATGTCTTTCGTCTACAAACTATACAGATCGAAAAATAGTAAAATGCCAATAGACCCGTCCAGGAAAGAGTTGGATAGATACGTCTTCATGGAGAGAGATATTGATGAATGTGAAGTTAGGTCGGAGATACGATGCCCTGCCGAAGGAGAGTACCTGTTTGAATTACACGGGAGTCAGAATATCGAATCTTGCCACGCCTTGCTGGTAACATACTTCATCAGATGCACTGGTATTAAGGGTGTGATAACTCCATTGCCACCCAACATCAGACAAGAGTGGGGGCCAGGAGAGGACACAAGAGATATGGGGATGGTACCTGTTACTCACAGAAAGGGACAGGTGGAAGCAGACGATGGTGAAACGGAAATTACGTTTACTCTAGAAAAGGATCTGGAATTCAAACACGATCTTGTCAAAGGTGATCAGGATATCTCGGTCACGGGTGGTCATGTGGTACATACGATCGAAAATGGGAAAATGAACATCAGCTTGAGGTTGCCATCGCCTGGAGAGTATGCTCTGAACGTGATGGCGAAGGAAAAGTTCAAGAAGACAAGGTTTGCCCCGGCTTGCAGTTATCTTGTTAGCTGCGATGATGAGCCATTACAAACCAAACCCTTACCAAACATTGATGGACGACACATTGGTACTCACGAGAAATTCCACGAACTTGGATTCAAGGAAGACAATGCATGGACGTCCTACATAAATAATCTCGTCACCGGAGAATTTTCTATGCAGATTCACAAACCCCATGATATCTTTGTCATGGCATCTTTAGAGCTAGAGGAAGGAGACAAGTCTGAAACTTTTGACAATTACGTTGTCTGTGACACACAAGATAATAAGGTCAAGGTCACTGCTATCTTCCCCAAGAGTGGTACCTACAAACTGACGCTCTATGCAAGACTTGACACTGTCCAAGATGATAACAAATACATAACTATCTACACCAAAATCATCGAAGTTGTTTTGCCCACTTTGGCGGGAATGCCCTCGCCCATTCAGTCCAGCATTCCAGACTGGTGTCATGGTTACCACCTTAAAGAGCCCAGAAGTATGTTTTTACCTTCTGGTGAGATGACAAAGATATCAGTCTCTGTCCCAGAAGCCCACACTATAAAGGTCAAAGGTCATCCAGAATGTCATCTCAAGCGAAATGAGGAGGGTTATTGGGAGGGATATCTAAAGACTGGGCCACCCAGGAGTACAGTGGACCTTCTTGCCAGTGAATCACTACATGGTCAGCCATTTAAACTGCTCTCATATCAGGTAATGAACTTTTAATACAGCACTAGATAATACCTAATTAGGAAGAAATAAGGTCTTTGTTGAGTGCATTGATTGTCACTTTCTATTATAATCCCTTTGCAGGTTGTTTCAAAAGAGGAACTTTTACAAATAGAAGTTGAACAAGAGGGGCTCTTTAAAAGGGCATTAGATGAACTAGAGTCTCTTGAAGAGGAGAGTAAGTAAAATCGCATACAGATGCCATTTAAATATTTTGATACACTGCAGGTAACAACAGAGATTAAGTTTGTAATTCCTTGGTATTTCAGAATATACCAGATTGCTTTCTCGACTGAAACAAGCAGTGAAGGACAGGAACAGACAGAAGTTACAGAAGCTGTTGTACAGAGCTAAAGAGCTGAAGCCTGACAAAGTGGATGTGGATATAGTCAGAGCAGAGAGGGTGCTGAGGGAACTGGTGGACTTAGAAGGTCAGTGGATAATAAGCACTTCTGTTAAACTGTTATTAAACATGAATGGAAGAGAAGTTGAAGAAGTTCAACCTTATCCCTTTAGTTAATGCTTTTTCCACTAGAACAATAATCGTTGCAGTATCATCTGCAGCCATACCTTCTTTTTCCAATTTTTTATTATACTAACTTGAGATGAAAATGGCCCTCCACTTTTTCAATTGTTTTATCTTGGATGGTGATATTGTATGAAAACCTTAAATACCTGTTTTCCACCCTTCTACCCATTAACACAGAAAAAGACATAGCTAGAAAGGAGCTTAGAAAGGCCACCAGAATGTGTGATATTCCCTCATTGGAAGCAGTCCTTCAAAAGGTAAAACGACTCAGGATCCCAGAGGAAGACGGAGATATAACTGCAGCAGAGGAGGTCCTACAATCTCTCAGAGGTATTCTACATGGTCACTAACAACTGGTCTTTACTGGTACTATCTATCTCTTTCTGATTTACATCACTATTTTGTTATTTTAGAAGACTAGCAGAGTGAAAATTCTCAGTTCTGTTCTCCTGATCTTAGAAATAGCATGCTTTTGAATGTATAGACTTTCTACACTGTGACCAAACTTTGACTTTTTCTCACTGTTTAAGTAACTGTTTGTAGTGTTAAGTTCACTAACACTTGTGTGTTTCATTCACTAAGAAAAGCAAGATGCTGCATTAGGAAAGACTCGTGACAAGTCACAGCAAACAACTGAAACACCTACTCCATATTTTTATGGCAATCACAGTGGTGTGCATATTTATGTAATGCCTGACGGTCGCGTTCAGCATTCTGAAATTGGTAAGAACGCGCAAAAAATAAATCATCAGCGTTTTCTACCTAAAATTTTTTGTCAAATTTCAAAACATCAGCTATTGACTTTAAATGTGGCCCATTGGTCTATTCCAGCACCTGACAACAGTGTCTTGCAGTCCAGTCGTTTGACAAGAGATGCTGATGTGCAAACTCTGGACAGTTCAGCTGATGAGGAGATCAAAGAAGATTTCTCTTATCTAGCAATGGGTAAGTCTGAATCCACATTACTTTAGTGTTCCACCATCTGTCAAACAGGAAAAAAATCATTATTGTGTATTTACACAAACATGTGACCTGTTTTGTTACAGATTCCTCAACACCCAGAAAGACAAGGAAAACAGACACCTCTAAGGTCCCAGAACTACTGCGTCAGCATCTAAAGAAACGTCACCTAATGGAGGATGAAATTGATGCAGAAGATATTGAGCCAACTGCTCTGGGTGCTTTATCTATGATTGATCAAGAGGAAAATGGAGACAGATGTAAGCAATACAATTTTTGATAAATTATAATGAAAGGATGAATCTTTCTGATGATTAGATTGTATGTAACTTTTCTATGTCTTTACTCCTAGCATACACAAGCCGTGGGGGATCTCGGTCTTGGAAATCCCGAACAATGGAAGTTTTCAAAAAATACTGGCACGTGATGAAAGAGAAGTCTGAACTGACTCGTCAAACACTTAACGACGACATTGAAAACGAGGTCCAGAGACTGAAACACATCAACCAAATGTGTCGGAAGATGTCACGTGCTGCACGTCGCATTGGAATGAATTACAACAGTCTGATAGACAGTGAGCAGATGTTCCATGACATTCTGAATGAACCAAACGACCAAAACGATAGTCTGACAGAGGACCTGTGCAATACATCTGCTCTGCAGCAAGATGTCATCATAGTGGAGGAAAGTCTCAAATGTATGTATGGTTTATTTAAAGCCTGACCATGCTTGGAAAAGTTTAAGTGCATTTAATTGTCTATGATATTCGTTTTTGCCTCTTGTAGCTGCATTTGAGGAATTTGTCAAGAGAATGGATGAGCTTTGTGCAGAACTTGTCATCAAGGCAGAAAACACTGCAAAAGAGCTTGAAAGAACTAGGTAAGTGTAATTTCTGCAATAGTCTTTTTAACCAATCAAAGTCTTGCATTCTGTCACATGACTTTTTTTTTTTATTTCAAATCTTGAAATAAGGTCAGATCTCTTTCAATTTCAGGCTTGAGATGGCCACTGAGGATATAATGACCACAAGCTCTAAGAGTTCGTTGAGAAGTGATTCTGGTGTGGGGGGATCTACTGACAGGGACCATCCTGACTATATCAAGACTTCCTTTTATGCAGCTAAAAATACCATTCTAGAGGACTTGAAATCAACCAATGCTTCTACTGTAAGGAAATTTCATATTTCTAGCCTATAAGCAGAATGGTACAGCAGTGAAATATTTTCTACAATATTGATAGCTCTTGAATTAAGTATATTAGTGTCTTTTGATGAATTTCTAAATAAACATGTATTTATATACATGTATTGGTTTGATTAAAAAATACAGTTTATTAGGTCACCTGAGTAAACTCAGGTGACCTATTGCTATCCGTTTTCGTCCGTCGTCGTCCGTCGTTCGTCGTCCGTCGTTCGTCGTACGTCGTCCGTCGTGTGTTAACATTTGAACATTTTCAGCTTCTGCTCTGCAACCACTGAATCAATTTCAACCAAATTTGGCACAAAGCATCTTTGGGTGAAGGGGAACAAAAATTGTGAATTTTATGATCCCTGCCCCCCCCTGGGGCCTGAGGAGTGGGGCCAAAACCACTAAAATTAATGCAATCTTTAAAAATCTTCTTCTTTACTCCTGGACATCAAGCAGTCAAACTGTTTGCATGATTGTAATTAGCATTGAGTCCTCTACCAAAATTGTGAAATTCATGGCCCTGGGGTCAGGGGTTCTAGTGCTAGGGCGGGGCTAAATAAGTATATAGTGAAAATGCATTATTTCTTTGAAAATCTTCTTCTCTACTCCTGGGTATTAAATAAATGAACTTAGTACATAGTTATGATGAGCAAGAGTGCCTCTACCAAAATTGTGAATTTTATGGCCCCAGGGTCAGGGGTTCTGGTGTTAGGGCGGGGCTCTATTGATTATATATAGTGAAAATACATGATTTCTTTGAAAATCTTCTTCTCTGCCCCTGGGTATCAAATATACTAAATAAGTGCATAGTTATGATGAGTAAGAGTGCCTCTACTAAAATTGTGAATTTTATGGCCCCAGGGTCAAGGGTTCTGGTGTTTGGGGGGGGGTTCTATTGATTATATAGTGAAAATACATTAAATCTTGAAAATTTTATTCTCCGTCTCTGGATATAAAGCAGATGAACTACCTTTATAGTTATGATGAGCAAGGGCCCTAATCTTGCAGATTTGTGAATTTCAAGTCCCCAGGGTCAGGGGTGGGGTAGGGGCTCTACTTATATACTGAAAATGAATTTATTGTTTGAAATCTGCTTTTTTGTATTTATAAAACATTTATTTATTTTTTGATATTAAGGGTGCCTTTTTAAATGTGTGCAATGTGTGGACCTAGGGTCAGGGGTTTATGTCACAGTGTTAGGGGCACTACTGATTAGTTGGAATGCATTTTTGTTCCCCTACCCTGTGTATGGGTATGCAGTAACCAAGCTAAGCAACTGCTAAGTGTCTTGTTATGATGATCAATGGTGCCTCTTTCAAAATTGTGAATGTCATATAGCATCTGGCGTAAAACATGAATCAAATTCAATAACTGGAAAGTTGTTGCATAATGCTCAGGTGACCTATAAGGCCCATGGGCCTCTTGTTATGTTTTTTGTTTGTTTGTGTTCAACAGGAAGAAGACATCAGACGGCAACTGTCAGCTTTACAGAAACAAATGGCTGACTATCACCATGGTAACACATCATCTCATGTTGGCAACCATTCTGGTAACCATTCAGGGCTATTCTCAAACTCTTGGAAACTCTGAAGCTCCAAAAAGAAACATATCTGATATCTTCAGATTTTTTTTCTTTTCATAATCTAAATCACTTGTTTTGTGTATTTAAATTATTGACGTTCCTTCTGAAGATTGGATAAAATGATTGTGTACATAACATAACAATTTTACAATACTGTGATATCATATTGTCTGTGATCCACCATTTGTGATGTTGATATTTTAATCAATTTTCTGTAGAATTAGGAAAAAGCATGGTTTGCAAAATTTGATTTTTTTCTTCTAAACACAGCTGATTTTTTACATGTGGTTAGTACATTTTGTCAGTTGCAAACAGATCATAACATTTTATTATACCTTTTTTAATTTTTTAAAATTTCTTTTACCTCATTATGTTATTTAACCTTTGAAATGACCGTTTACATTGTAGCATGGTTTATTTCATATCTTTTACTGTAAATAATTGACAAAGATAATGTTTGAAATAAGCTACATGCTATTGTGAATAAAATTTAAGGTTTAAAGTGATTTCTTTACTGACCGTTGTGTGTTTGCAATAGGGGTCCCATTATTATTATACTATTTTTCATCCCATTTAATGTTGAATTTTTGTTATAAGATCTTTTATCATTGTTAATTTTGTTGTTTTTCGTGCTACAGAAAAATAAAGTGTATAATTATTGAAACATGTTTTCTTTGTCAAATTTCCAGTTTCCAAGCACTTAAAAATATTTTCACAGAAATTAGGGAAAACACAGAGACACTCACCTTATAGTTTAGTACTATCATCACTTCTGAATTTTTTCTCTCTCAATGAATAACAGAGTTATTTAAAAGTTTCAGTATTTATTATGCATATTTATCTCTGAAACAATTTCATGTCGCTGATTGGTTTACTGGAGCTGTTTCTTCCGAATTGGATAATGACAGGTTTACCTTTCAAGTGATAACCATTGACACACTCTAAGGCATGTGATGCTGTAGCAATGTCTGTTAAAGATGAAGAGAAGTGTACACATTAGATAGCCCTATACAAAAGCTGTTGCAGTAGACAATGCATCTTCATGACAAGGTTTTATGATACCATTCCTCTTCACAAACGCATAACAAAAGTCGCTATATTATTAAAGTCATCCATGTGGTTACTTTAAATGATGTAATTGTTAATTATTTACCACCAAATGAGAATATATTTTTAAATCAGTCATTTTTCGAGCCAAAGCAGAAGATAAATGTCTATTATTCCTTTATAAATCTGCCAAGTTGAGGTGTCTTTTTGTCCAATTTTGCCCCACAAGCTATGCTATAATTGTTTGAAAAATCACTAAGGTTCAAGCAACATTTTATATGAGTGAGCAGAGGGTTTATGAACCTTAAATTAAAAGTTGTAAAATTTAGATATACCTGGAAATGTAATAAATGCCTGCCCCTTCATTTTTCCCTTCATCACCCTGTAGGTAAGGGCCCCTGATCCCTCTATCCGGAACTTCTTGAATAAGGACTCAAGGTCCAGCTGATTAACTTTTCCTGACAAATTCTTTAAATAAAGAACCTGAAAAATCAAATTTCTACAAGTGAGTTTCTAATCTGAAGGCTATCATTTATTTGTACGATAAACTCATTTTCTTTTAACATTATAAATTTTAGTGAAACCCCATAAACATTCAAACCATTTGATCTATTTAAAGGATTCTGAAGGCTTACATTACTAGGGTCTCCAGGGTGATAATTCCCAAATTTTGGTAGCATCTTGATTTCTTCAGTTGTAAGTTTATTTTTCTGAATATCCTCAATGGAAACTTCTGGCACAGGAGTTAAGGGCCTTGGTGCACATGTTGCCATTTCACCAAATTCTTCTTCGAATTCTTCTCCTGTTTGTTTGTCTTTTAAAACACTATCAGAACTATCCTGAAGTACATTGTTTACTGCATTAACTTGGCACTGTACATCAGAGTTTATACTGGTCAAGTCTTTTAGTTTGTTTTTTCGTCCTTTGTATCCCTCTGGCTTTCTAGTTATTTTTTCCAATATTTCTGGGAGATGGTTCATTGGATCTTTTGGTAGAGTAGTTTCCCTTGGATCTTGAACTGTTGTCAATGCTTGAATGACTTTTCTATTATCATCAGAGTAACAGTCTCTGAGAAGTGATCTTTCCAATTCCATTTCATGTCTTGTCAAAGTTTTCTGTCCATGAATTTTATCCCTTTGATTCAATTCTATCATTTTCTTTTCAATTTTTTCCTCTATTTTCCTCAGTTTTTCATCCAATATTAAAGGATTTATACCAAAATTTCTTTTCTTCTGTTGCTACAGTCATAAAGAGAAAAACAAGCAATCTAAAATAGTTTACTGCTGGTGAACATTTTTTGGGTGTACATCTTCACACTGAAGACAATGCTCATTTGCCTTCATTTCCCAACCTCTCATAGAAAACCAAACTTGGCTCTCAATACATAGCTATTTAGTTGCATGTATTTACCAATTCTTCACACAAACACCTTTAAATTACTTTCAATCAGTAAAGAAACTAGATGAGATCTCGTTGCGAGCAACGAGGAGGTCTTCCGTTCGATTTTTGATAAGGTTATAAAACAACTTTAACTGAAAAAAAATGTTCAGATCAATTATTCAAAACACGTGAGAACAAATTTAAGAGTGAAATCTATCAATTTCAAACAACTTCCGGTCTTTGTAATCCACTTCCGGTGTCACCGGAAGTACTTTAAAAAATGACCTATAACTCCTCTCTGAGTGTGAAGGAACCATCCCTGAAAAATTCGAGGAAAAATGCTCATTTTTTGGACTACTTCCAGTTTGGAAAAAATAACTTCCGGTGGACATAATATTACTCGAGACACTCTATTTGCCTCCATAAGAAACATTTAAAAAAGAAAAAAATAAAATTTTGCATATTTTAAAATTACTTCTGGTGGACGACGGACGCGACGGCAACAAAAAATTTATATCCTTCTCAAATCTAGGAGTCATAATCTATCATCCCTGAAAGTTTCAGGACTCAATCTCCAACCGTTTTCGAGAACACTCTTGGACAAAATGACACTTTAAAAAGAGAAAAATGGCCATATCTCGTGACCAGAAGTGACGACGGCAAAATAAAAAAAAAAGCATGAAGTTCAAATAGTTTCCTATCATTGCTGAAAGTTTCATGAAAAACTGTCGAGGTGTTCTCGAGAAATCGTCTGAACAAAATCGGTAAGAAAAAAAAAATAATAATAGTGGAAAAGAAACAACAGAATCAGTAGAAGGTCTTCCGTTGGAAACGGAAGACCTTAATTAAAATAATTCTCTAAGAAAATTGAAAACTCAGATTCTCTTTTTCATCCATATCCCCTCTTACCTTGTGTGGATCTTCAGCCATCATTTTAATTTGAATCTCCTCCTCTGTTAAGCCACATTTCTTGAGTTCCTCGGTATAGGTATCTAGTTTGTCTACCTCCTGAAACTGGTCCAAAGATGTAAGTCCAGAAAGTGAGTTAACTGCGGGACAGTGGGCTGATGCAGAGGTGAAAGTCCGCTTTTGGGCCAACTGTCTAAATACATGATTTATTTGTCCTCACAATTTGTAGTCATACTTGAATGAAAAAATCTATATTGTGAATTTGCTAGGCATAGGAATACTTTACAGATTTTGTTATATGGGTGCAAAGAAAAATGGATATATAATGGCAAAGTAAATTTCCAGGTCCCTTGAACTTCACTATAACTGCATTTTATAGTATAGGAGATATATAACTTCAGCATTTTTTATAATATTGTTTTAAATTGAGGAGAGAAATTTTTGTTTATAAATTTAAACTTGCAGAATAAAGTTTTAATCTCCTTACTGTTGAATGGTGACATCTTTCTGCAGCTGTTTATCCAGTAGAGTCTTCAGCTGTTTCTGTCCCTCAGTGACAATCTCCTCAGTGGGCGGGGCTATCTCAGGTCTCCACCTCTTCTTTTGTAAGGACACATCCATCTTAATTATCAACTACAATACAAAGTAAATAAAAAAAAGATTATTTTGATTAAATTAAAGTGTGTTCTGCCAACAAGCCAATGTTCAGAATTGACAACTGAGACATAAACATCACAGGCACTTGTTTGGAAAAATAATTTTTTTTACCCCTAGTATAATAATAACACAAGGTATCTTACTCCAAA
>PRKT01000010.1:3277647-3317936 GCA_003671525.1 Saccostrea glomerata | reverse complement strand
GGCAACACCGTTCATCAAAATCAAAAACCGATACACAGAATTATGTATCTTAGTGTATTCTACTTGTGTGCCAAGTTATACTGAAATCAGACCAAAACTGTAGGAGGAGTAGCATTTTGAAACAATTTTACAGACATTTCTATTTTTAGTAACCACGGCAACACTGTTCATCAAAATCAAAAACCGATATACAGAATTATGTACCTTAGTATAGTCTACTTGTGTGCCAAGTTATATTGAAATTAGACCAAAACTGTAGGAGGAGTAGAATTTTGAAAAATTGTTTACAGACAGACGGACAGACGGACAGACAGACAGACAGACGGACAGACGGCCGGACGCCGGACGCATTACTATCGCATAAGCTCTTCTGGTCTCTGACCAGTAGAGCTAAAAAAACACTGTAGTAATTCAAATAAGCTATTACCTGCTGAGAATTTCTTCAGCCTCATGGTACTTTCCTAACTCTTTGAGAGCATCTCCAGCACTAACCATGGCCATCCACTGTCCAGAGTCTGTCAAGAAGGCCCTCCTGTACAGCTTCACTGCTCTCTCCAAGTCACCTGACAAAAACAACCAAATACAAATAAATTAATGATGCCAAATCCTAGAAAATAATATTGCTGCTGGACATGCAATGTCAAAACCCACAGGTTTTCTCTTCATTACACTGCATTCAATGGAGAGAAAACTTTTGGGTTCCTACAATGCTGCACATGCTGGTTTGAATTCTTCATGCAAAACTGGCAGCATGACCTTTGACCTCACTTATACATAAATAATTTACAAGCATCTTTTAAACACTGATTTTGAAGCTGTACCTCTCTGATGCCAGAACTTTCCATAATAATACAGGGCCTCTGAATTCCTTGGATCTTTCTCTAGGGCCCTTTGGAAGAACTGCTCTGCGACTGTCCAGTCACCTTTCTCCATACGGACCCAGGCCTTCACAATAATGGCCTCTATATTGTCAGGTTCTAGGTCAAGGACTCTGTCTATCAATTCCTGTCCCCGATTCCACTGTCCTCTCTTACTGAAAGTACATAATTTTGAAATATTTTACTTAAATACAGTTGAACTTCATTATCTCAAACACTGATAAGTGGAATACTTAAGATTTATCAAAGTAAATTGGAAGTCCAAACCATTATTAAAACCTTAATACTTTGAAAACTTGGATGTCTCCAAGTTGTCTCTGTCCCATCAACTTGGAGATAATGAGGTTTGACAGTTTGTACAGTTGTACATGAAATTTCTTGTTAATTTTGCAGTTTGTCAGCTAATTTGTACATAAACTAGAGAAATTGTGCTTTTAGAAATCTTTCATTCTCAAAACCTAGTAATAAAATACTCATGTGATTTTTAAATTTCTTTTAATATACTTACATAAGAGATGATCCTAGATTGATCAGAGCCCCCCTGTGATCTGGATTTATCCTCAGTGCTGCCTCATAGTGAGATTCTGCTGCCATTGTGTCATTGAGTAGTGTCCCTAGATTGTTGTGAGCACTTGGCAAGTCTTCATATAACCTGTAGTGATATTAAAATTTTGAAGAATAAGAAAATATTAGAAAATAATTGATCATACATGCAGTTTATAATTTATAGGATCAATCAGTTTGGGACATTATAAATTGCTTGAAATTCATGTTTGTTTTTGCTAATTACCTGGATGTTTAATTGTTAATTGTTGAATTCTTTATTGTTTAATTCATATCTTCAATAACCCAGAAATTAAAACCTTCTGAGATACCCCTGGCCTGGGTCGGGGGGGGGGGGGGGGGGGGGGGGGGGGGCATTAAACTAAGATGAACTCACTTTTGATCTCAGTCTCACTTTTTCCAAAGGAATTAATAGTGGTAAAATGAGACTGAGACCAAAAGTGAGCTCGTCTAAGTTTTATGGCCCCCAGGCCTTGACATTAATGTGGGAAGTGAATGTACCTGATAGCTGTCTCGTAGTGGATTTTAGCAGTGCTAAACTGTCCTGTATCTTTGAGGTAGTTTGCATAGTTGTAATGGATTTTTGCATTGTGTGGTAAAGTCCTGACACCGGAGCTGTAAGCATTAAACAAGGTCATTTATCACAGTGTTCAATATTACAGATTGATGTTTCTTCAACCCAGAAATCGAATCCTTTCAAATCAATATGTTCTTTAAACCATGAAAATCTGCCCCCACAAGAATGATTTTACAGTATGCAAAAAATGTATATCGTGAAATATCACAAATTTTCGTGGGGTCTAATTTTCATTGTTTTCAGGGTATGAGAGACCCTCAAATTCATGAACACCTCGAAATATAAAATTTCATATGCATTATTACTCGATCAATACTTCTACAATCTCAAAATCAAATCCCCACAAACTAATATTTCTTTATCAAACCTCAAAAATTCAACTTTATGAAGATATGTGATCTTACAGTATTCATTCTTTTAACTTACACAAACAGAGTCTCCCTTGTCCTCCACACTTGGTTTTGACTCATTGTTTTGGCTGCCATGACGACCAAACAGTACGCCATAAGAGTAAGATTTATGTTCTTTCTGCCAGGAAATCTCTCAAAAAGAAGGTGTGCACCATATCCAACCAAGATACAAAACCCAACACTGGATAGGAGAAAAAAATTAACAGTCATGAAATGTACTTCTACTTAATACCTTTTTTGAAATATTATATGACTGCAGATACAGTAAAACTCGGTTATAGCGAAGTCCTGGGGACCTGTGAATTTAATTCGCTATATCCGTAATTCGTTATATCCGTAAAACGAATTCGTATAACCATTATAGTGAATTCGCAATATGCATGTTTTCCTTCAGGTATTACTAACAAATATGTTAGGGAATCAAATATTACAAAACATATCTTCGATAACGAAGGTTTTATTATGAATTAAATTTTATATCCAAATGCTTAACGGAAATAAAGTCAGTTCAATTTATCAAACTTTTTATAATCTTTGAAAGTTCGTTATAAAAGATGTAAATTTCATTATATTTAACTTAACGGGACTCAAAATCAGTTCACTATATCCGTAAATTCATTATATCAGAGTTCGTTATAACTGTAAAATTTTACAAAGATTTGTTAAGAATTTTGCCGGGGACCCAGAAAAACTTCGCTATATCCGTGAATTCGCTATATCCGTGTTCGTACTAAACGAGTTTTACTGTACAATATAGTCATGCAGAATCTTTTTTCTTCACTGAATAAAGAATTGCACAATATTATTACTATTCTATATTTACACACAGATCTACAGTATTAATTATCATTAATAGAATTTTTTCATATGGTTTTAAAACGACATCCAAGAGAATTTTAAAAACAATTATCTCCATATTAACCATGCAGACACATTCCATTAATCTGGGTTTGTTTCTGGGTATTGATCAAATAGTAACCATAATTATCACCACACTTTAGTCTGATAGCATGAAGTCAATTAAAATGGACAATTAATGTTTTTTCCATTTCCCCAAATAAAAGCCATTCCTATACAATATTGACCACGATAAAACTACACATTTTGCTTCTGTTTACTTGTTATCTTGTCACAAAAAATACTGAATCTGCTATTGATTTGAATTGCCCTTTAAGCTTGGGGAAAACCAAATTAATCCTTATAAAAAAAAAAAAACATTTGTGCAATTTCCTTTCTGGTCATGAATCATTCACCTGATATAAGGCAAAAGCTAGCCTTCACAGAGGCATGTGACATTGACCATTAACTCTTTGTTATCTTTGATTTTTGAAACATTCTTTGACTTTGTAACAGTATATCTCTTATTTTCTAATGTTTCATATTTTCTTATCAACCAGCCCAGAAAATTTCCTCCATGACTCACTAGTTTGTTGTAAATGAGAGATTTAAATGTCACTAAGTGTTCTACCCTATAACTATAAATTTTAGGGTGGGTTTAAGATTGATGTAAAATTTCAACAGGTTGATGTTAATTGTATCACACCATACCTTGGAAGGTATAAAACTCTTTCCGCCACAACAAACCCCACAGGAAAGAGAAGATTTGAGGCTGGGATAATGGGAAAGGTGTAAAACAGGAGACCAGAGAACACAGCTACATTAGAATCTTCTGACTAGGGAAAAAATAATCAAGAATTAGTGATTTAAATTTAAAGTTATACAAATTTAACAGGCATTTATTATAATTTTTTGTCACTTCACTATTGCCTCTATTTACAACAAATATATAAACTTTAAGCATTTTTCCCTCTGTAAGATTATACCTTTGCCTCTCTCCAGCTCTTCAACAAAAGAAGGGAAAGAACAATGGCTAACAACAATGTTGCTAGGTTACGAGCATCCATCAGACTCTCCACCAATGGGATGCTTCCTATCTGCCAATCATAACACAGTTGTGATGGAAACATCAGCAGCCATACATTATAAACCCAAACAAACCCATAAGTGAAGACCCTGTTGATAAAATATCGACAGATAAAAAAAATAAATGTCTGAAAATTTGATGAATAGGTATATGCATGTACTTTGAAAATTACCAGGTAATTCATTTGTCTCTTGTAAGAAATAATTATCTAATAATTTAAGCAAGTTTTCAAATATTTTGAAAATTTTATTTAATCTTTTATGAAAAATATGTTTTCTGTAACAAAAAAATAGAATATCATTTCCCTTCATGTATATTTTTTTAAGATCAGAAGTATCAATATTGTTGCAGTGCTCTCTCTGATAGTTCAAGGTAACTAAAATTCTGGATTTTGCAGCCCTACATGTAGACAATTTTTTTTTGCAACTGCATGCATGTTAGTGCCTGGACTATAAGATTAGCCCTATGCAGCTGAAATTTCATAAGAGTCTGAATGGAAAGTCTTTACTTCCATCTTTTATTAAAAGCAGTGTTAATGCCTGCATATTTCATCACTTAATTTCCATTACAATTTTGTCCCATACTGTGTTGCTTACTGAAGCAAAAACAAGATTTGACAGATGGTATACAAAGTCAGTATTAACCTTTCAACAGTCTGTCAAAAAAACTTAGCATAAGATTAGCATATTAAATCCAAATAAATCTTTTAGGGAACATTTCAATTTGCTGCTCTTTTGCTTTTATGTAAATTCAAAGTTAAAAAATCACAGGGCAAAGAAAAAAATATATCAAAGGCTCTGTGTCAAAGCTGTAAAACTTTGAATGGTAGGGAAATGTTTGTGACTTATCATGTAGGTCTTATACTGTCAAGGATATCGTTTCATCTTCTATCAAGTTCAATGCATGGGTGAAATAATGATGCATAAAATTTACTCATGCACAAAAAAAGCTAATTACTATAAATTAATTTCACAAAAACATAGCCTATTTGCAAGTCAGATTTTTTTTCCAAGGATGTCCTTAGGGAAAACAGATTCACTGTGAATAAATACAAACAAAACCTTCTAGGTCAGGAGAATATTTACCTTGTAAAGAATGAAGATGAAAATGATGCTGGATTGTCCTGAGGAAGAAATTTTGGCAGTTGTCCTCTCATCATCCAGAAACGAAATGACAATAGTAATAAACCCTACAATTAAAATTGATTACGTTAATTATTGGTATAGATGTGTGTCATTTTCTGGAATGTCTTAAAATGGTCTCAGATTTTATACTTACCACTACTGATAAAAATATAAATCTAAGGAGAAAAGGTTTCATTTTATGCCAGGACCTATAAGAAAATATAAAGTTAGTATGTAAATGTACTGCTCAAGTATTTGTAACATTTGTGAATTTGCATTTTTACTGTCTTTTAATGGTACATTTTATAAGCCAATATTGCTTGACAAAAAATATTAAACAACTTAATTCTGAATCTTCATCTTACATCTTGCAATTACATTGTATGTAGACTTGATAAAAAATTGTTTATTTTAATTTTATTTTAAAATTACAATATTTCTACCTATAATTCTGAAGTATCCGGCTACATACAACAGCATCATACAAAATACAGATAGGAAGGACCATGATTCCCTGCTCCTTACTTAACATGGAGACTGTTGCCATGGATACACTGAGGATCACTAGAGCCCAGTGTCTGGTAGCTGGTGCTTGTCTGAACCATGGCCAACCGGGCTCTAAACTCCTGTAAATATGCATTGAAAGTAAATGTGTGAGTGCATGTGTGTCATTTCAAAATCTTGATTAAAATTTTAATAAAAAATCAAAATAAATATGGCCATACGCAATGGTATGTCAAATTTTGTCCAAAGCATCTACCGGGTAATTGTTAACGATTTTATAGAAGTTGTGACATTAATTTTGGATTAACCCTCACATATTTACACTGATTTGCATAAACAAATGCATTAGGAACATGGATTATTCCAAGCAAGACAAATAACATACATAAGAACTAGAATATCTGTCAACCAATTTATCAAATTTTGTGGCTTTTACACAAGTTTCATCTGAATTTTTAACTACATTCTACATGATGTAACATCATTCACAATTAACAGAAACAGTGGAAGCGGACAATACACTTCACATCAATATGCATCAAAATTGATTGATCCGTCTAGAAGAGAATATGTCGTTCATCAAACCAATTCAAGACCGACTGACACAATGACAACATTATGAAAGTAAACCTATAGCACCAGTCTATGTAATATCAGCCCTCATCCTCTAGGCTACCTGAACTGGAAAGAAATGAATTCGGTGCAGCAATTGAGGGTGTACAAATATAACGCTTTTTTTTTATGGCTTCGACTGAGGGTGTACGAATATAAGGCTTTTATTTATGCTAATCATCAGATCAGAAAGATGAGTACACCTGATACAATTTATATCAGATTTGTATTTTATTGCTCATACATCACCATCTCATTGTCATAAAACTGCAAAATGAACCGTAAAAGAGGGTGCATTTTCTTTGCCTCATTTTCAAAAACGCACACAGTTAATGAGCAAACCCAATGTCTGTGAAATTCTACCTTGAATTACCTTACACCTGAAAATGAAAAGGTAAGCAAAAAAAAATGTTTATGCAGTTTCATGCACATGAAAGGTGCTGTGGTTGAAGTGATCTAGGTATATCTATAAAAGTAATACCATCAAGCCTTCAGTGTTATCTTGAACTCAATGAGACTAAGAAAAAACTTCAAGATATCCAATGATCAGATACTTATAAAAGAGTTAGTAGTTGGGACTACTAAATCACTTCGACATATCCAGGGTATTTGAGATATCAGTGTTCAAGATACTGAAGTTCAACTGTATTTTGACAATGTTAAATTATTGGGCAGGCCAGTATGCATTTTTAGCTCACCTGAGCTTTTTTGATCACCTGTCGTCAATCTGTACGTCTGTTAACTTTTCACATTTTCAACTTCTTCTCAAGAATCACTGAGCCAAATTTGGTACAAAGCATCCTTGGGGGGAGTGCAGTTTTAATTGTTAAAATGAAGGGCCTAGTCCCCCAACAGGAGGAGATAATCAAGATAAGACAAAAATAGGGTGGGGTAATTAAAAAATGTTCTTCTTAAGAATCACTTGGCCAGAAAAGCTGATACGTATGGAGGAAGCATACTGGGGTAGGGTAGATTCTCAACTGTTAAAATCATGACCCCGGTGGTAGAGGGGGGCAATAGGGAATCCAAGTTTAATATTGAAATATATAGGAAAAATCTTTAAAAATATTCTTCTCAAGAACCACTGGGCCAAAAAAGCTGAAACTTATGTGGAAGCATCCTGGGGTAGTGTATATTCTAAATTGTTAAAATTATGACCCCTGGGGGGGGGGGCATAATAGGGAATTCAAGTTTGACTGTTCAGTTTACATTCTCCAAATTAAGACCCCAGGGGGTAGGGGGGTCACAGTAGGTATTACACATCTGGTAAAGAATAGCATGGCCAATATTACTCGGGTGAGTGATGTGGTCCATGGGCCTCTTGTTTGTTTATGTTTTAAAACTCACCTGACGTAAGCTATGAATGAAAGCATGAAGAAAATGCTTGCCATGACATCTGCTCGGCCCACAATCCCTGACACCTGAAAATAAAGCTACAATTTAAAACTTAGACTCATATAAAATCCAGGTATATAAAAAGATTCATCTTACTGTTGATTAGATTTCGTCACGAGTACAGGTGCAGGGTAACAGCATATCATTTTAAACATATTTTGAAAATAACTTGAAATAAATCATTTAACAAGATAGCTTTGATAAAGTCATTATCTTTGTATCAGAAGAGAGTTTTCATGCAACATTATACTTGCAATGACAAAGGAAAATCTTAGTTCAAAAATGAAGTCTCTGTACCGGTATGTTAATGCTCATTTCTCAAACCTCAACACCCCCCAACCCAAACTCCCAACCCTCTCTCCTTAAAAAAAAATAATGATAAAACACAATAAATTATTCCATACAGAAGAACAGAATTTTAATTTTAATAGGATTAAAGGGCTTAAAATGTTAATGATAAACATTTAAAATTTTGTGCTGTTATTTTTGTAAGACTTTTCTGAACTTTTGACTATCATAAAACAACCTCAAGAAGAATTTACATGTAATTTCTGCCAGGCATTGAGTAGCCTTTAAATTCTCTCTGATCTTTTTGTTCTTTTTTCTATATCATATCACAAATGTAAACAAGACCCAGGGCAGGAAGTCAGAATGTCTTGGAGAACAATATTATCTAAAACTTAATCTTGTTTTGTCTCCAACTCAAAGATTTTTCCTCTATTATAGGTAGCACTCAGTCATTTTATTAATATAAATAAATGACCATTTTGTATCATTTTAAGGATAAATTTTACAGTAAACTAAAATTTTCTAAACTATACTACATGCACTTTTATTCTTTTAAAGCTTGCACGTTTTCATTTCAGGTGACATTGGAAAATTGATAAATTATAAAGAAATTGTTAATGGGCTGTGTTAGTTGATTTCATCTTTACTTTCTGCTCATTTGAATTTGTATACAACTAACTATTGAATTTTTCATGACAATTTTATCAATAACACTTGAAAGTCTTATCATAATTTTCAATTATCATAACACTTGTACGTACCTTTTCCATAAAATGGGAAATTTTTACAGCTCTTTCATGTAATATCTATGCATATGATAAAATCAAAACATGTAGGGAACTTGAAAGGATCAATCATAATGTATGAATGTTTATAAGAAAACAGCCAGTACGTGCTGACACAGCTAGACCATTCTTGTAATACGACCTGTAAACATTATCTTTTTTAAAATTATGATAATCTATGGTAGGTTTGTAAATAAAGATTTCCTCTTACAAAAAGGAGCCATTGAGTCTAATACTTTTAAGTCCCTGTAATGGATTTCAAATCAGAGACCAAGTTTGGTGATTATAACACAAACATGCAAGTGTATAGGACTAAATTTCAGAATTTTTTCCTGTTGTAAATACCATTATATAGTCAATATCACAACAGGACAACATTATGTTATATTTATTAAAATGGCATCAGGTTTATTCAATACATCTTATTTAAAGTATAATGGGCAGGGATTGTATTGGTTTTTTTTAAAATAAATATTAAAAACATTTTACTTGCTGCAATTTACACCCAAAAATAAAATAATGATTTATTAAAAGGTCCAGGGTAAAGTGGCCCAAAGAAAGCACAGTCAACTTTGCTTCAGAAATGCAGTATTGGTGTAACTTTCTGTAAAATTATGCAATCATCAATAATGTTTGGAAGCTTCAATTCTATAACCCAAATAAAACTGAATTCGGATTTGCATTTTATATTAAGGATCGAGTTATGTCTGCACTGTTTGTATATCTGGGCAATATGAATAATACCGTATATGCGTGTATAACTTTTCATATTAAATCTGAGAGTATCTTCCATTCAGAAAGTGATTTATAGTCATAGCATTTTTAAATTACATGCAATTTTGTGATGATGCTTACAATGCAAAAACATGAGAAACTAAACATGTAATGGTATTTTCCATTCAGGACCTGATTTATATTCATAGCATGTTTATATAATTAAACAAGGTACATTTGACTTCTCATCACCATGCTTTCACATCAAAAAATATAAAAGCAGAAAGCAGCAGAAATATTTTCTTTGGAAAGGGAATAAAATTGTTGAATCGTAAGGAAACCCATCAGTATTTCACAACGAATAAGCATAAAATTAATGCCATCACATTCAGGTTTTGCAGGAATTCACAAAAAAAATCTTTACGGTCCCAATCTTCCTATACAAAATGGATCCCATGAATGTATTAACTCTGCAATATAGCTCATCACAGGGATCCATTTATTGTAAGGGGATTACTTTGAGGAGGATATAAATATTTATAGTGATAATTCAAGGCCAAGCTCTCTGGGTGCCAAAGGGACACATTTCCTTTTTTGTTGAGCATTGACCCTTAAGGTTTTAGGTATATACACTGTACTTTGTAAACAGACTGAAGCATATTTGGATAAAATAACATACACTTCAATTCTGAATTTAATACCTTGAGGGGAAAAGAAACAAATTTGAAAGTCTGAAGTGGAAAAATCTTATAACAAATGCAAAAAATCATAATGTGACAGGTGTTTCAAATCCATGCTAAATGTGAAGTCTATTTCATGATATTTTTCTTTAATTTCAGTCTAAAAACATTTGTACTTTGTTGAACAATAGAAATATAGATTGTGAATAGTGTTCTAAAGTGCTTTCTATGATTTTGCAATTTCCTTAATATATTTTGAGAAGAAATATTTTGATTTCATTTTTACCCTTCAAGTGGAATTTACTGGTACCTTGTCCCCTTTCTTTTCCCATCTAGATAAGATATTCCACTATATTATATCATATATGAGTCTATAATTTGAAATCTGCCAATGAGTTATAATCTCAGTCTACAAGCATTTAATCTATATTTATTTGTTAAACAATAGGAATGCCATTTTCTATCATTACATTTTCTTAATATATCTGTGAACCCCAACCCCCCTTTTTCTGACATTTCACATGAGTCTGAGTTTTAAGCTTGCTTAAAGACTTAATGTATCTAAGGTCCATACTAGAGGTTGACTTATAAAAAATTAATTAAACCTACTCCACATCACTTTATAAATAATCTACTTGGTCTGGCCTAGCTAATATGACAATTTGCCATTACCTACATGACCACTGTCTCTACTTACAGCCTCTGTATGGATGGGATGGACAGCGAATATCAGACCCGATATCAGGCCACACTGGGCGGGCAGGCGTAGGGTTTTCTGACAGATGTAGGTAAAGAGGCAGGTCATCACGGCATGGAGACAGACATTGACTACATGGAAACCGTAGGGAGAACCCTGGCCAAGGTGGAAATTCAGCCTGAAAAAAAATAGAATGAACATATTGAGATGAATTTCCTAACCTTATATATGCTATATCAAAGGTCAACATTTATTTGCAAGATATTTCAAAGTTTTATTGTACATGTATATACAGCGGTAATACTTTATGTACCATTTACATTTATAGCATTTACAGACTTCAAAATTATTTTATATTATAGTATTCAAAATTCTGAATCAGATGCTAACTGGTATAAAAATGAAGAAAATAAAAAAACAATTTATTCTTCTTATTTTCTTAAAAAAAAAGCAGGTGGCTATTTGTTAAAGAATGATAATATCTCATCTTAAAAAAAAAAAAGCAATCAATCCTCATTAATGCAAACATGTGTGACTTAGAAAAATATACAATAGTTTGTGATACATGCATTGAGATCACAATGCATCAACTCCCTGTGACATATATCAATGTTTGAGAATCAGATTACACATATTTCACTGCATAAAATTTTAGCTGTACATCATATTTGTTGAAGTAACTTCAAATTATGTTTAAATAAGCGATTAAAGAGAAAGCTAGTGCATACATTTAAGATACATAAAACTATTTTCTAGATCTTTTTGATCTTGATAAATTGGCCTAGTTCAAACAAAGTTTATGTAAAAGCCCTAAGATAGATTGATTGCAGTCAAGGATAAGATAATGATATTTCATGGTAAATTTATGAGATTATGCAATATGGTAACCCCTAAGAAAATATCAGATCAATCAAAAATGCAGCAGAATGTGCCAGATATATTTCTAGTGTATTAATAATTTTTCACATTGTACATAAATGTTTATTTAGCTCGACATAATTTCAAAATCTAAATGAATTTTTGAATCAAGAGAGTAAAATTGATTAGAAAATGATTAAATCCATTAATTAATGATTAAGATATTTCAGATTCCATCCATGTCACTGGGGTCGTATGACCATGTATAAATAAATGATAGGTAAAGTGCATGCCAATCATCAAATGGCCCGATAAATGTAAGCTAATAGTTACCCTGTGAATTATTGATGAAGGAAAATGAATTCAACCAAGCAATTACAGTTAGTGCTTCTTTTTCCAATTAAAGTCTGAGATAATGCATTCAATTCAGGCAAAAACTTCCACAGGAAAAACTAATTTAAGTTTTAGATTAGCTGAACAATATTAAAACTGATATTTCTTTATGTTCATTCATTTTCTTTATTTTAGTGAGCCCAAATGTTTGGACACATCAGTTCATTCACTTCAAAAAAGCAGTTAGTTTTTATTTCTATTCTAGTCTCAAGATTTTGTTTGAATTTCAACAAACTTCTTCTTCAGACAGTTTTTTTAAAAATTGTTTTGTGAAATCAGGAAGACTGTAATTACATTCAGCCCAGACTTTTAACAGTCTAACAATGAAAGCACCAAATTTATCTTGATCTGGATCTACTGATAATTACATAATGTTTGCTTAAAGTATTGTTAAGCAACAAGTTAGTTCATTGACTAAAATGATTGATTGTCCTGACAAATGAAAACTACTGCAGGTGACTTTAGCAAGAAGTTACCAAGAACTACTTCAAATGTTCCAGAAAACTGGGAAAAACCAAAATCAGGGAGTGGGATGAAAAGAACTAGCTAAAATCAAAATCAGGTAGTGGGATCATGAATAGAGAGTGTCTAGAAATTTGGCTAAACACCATGCAAAATCAAGTAGTGGGATGAAAAAGAGTGTCAAGAAATTTGGCTTAGGTAGTGACCAGATGTAAAGAATTGTAGTTTTCAAGAAAAATGGCTAAAATCAAAATCAGGTAAAGGGATAAAATGAATGGTTACTAACATCCTGAAATGCCTCCATAAAGATGTTATACTTGTGTTGAGTAAAGAACTCAGTTCTTCAAAATATTCTAGGTTTTAGGTCTGCTATATGAGGAAATTTGAGATCATGACAAAGGGTCTCAACATTTTGGCATGGAGCAGTTCTAAAGATGTCCTGATATCTATGTATGGTTAGAATCTTTCTTTAATCCAAGCACAAAAGTGAAATAAATAGAGGATATTCAATGTTTTGTAGTTGAATATGGAATTTATTTCACGAGTGGGACAGGATTTTTGATATTTTCACGAGTGCGAAGCACGAGTGAAAATATCAAAAATCCTGTCTAACGAGTGAAATAAATTCCATATTCAACTACAAAACATTGAATTTTCTGTTTATTACATTTTTAAAATAAAATTCTTTGATTCTTCCTTTGCCTCTGTCTTTTTGTTACACAGTCATAGGCTCGTGACGTCATAGTTGAGCGGTTGAGACGTCATAGCTGTGTGAGGTGAAAACACTGTAAACATGGATTTAGCAACATATTTTTGGTAATTTTAACAGTTTTATTCGCTGCCAGAGTGGTTTATTTATTTTCATCTATCTTATATTAGGTCAAGGAAGATTTTTTTTACAGCAATCTTCGTTATGGGAATGGAAATCGAGTTTTCCCGCACTTCTGATATTCATCACACTGTGACAGGATATCATTTTGATATCCTTTCACAGTGTGACAGGATATCATTTTTATTCAATGAATAAATTACAGTATTTCACGGGTAAAAATGTAATAAATACTTATTCATTTTATAAGGAAGGTCAAAATATGGAGGAAAAAATTCAATTTATGTTTCCAAATTCTATCAGTATGGTCTTAATGAAAATATCCTTGTTATTCAAAACATTTGAGGTAAAATTGAATTGCAAAATGGGACTTATACCTATAAGCAGACAGACAGACACACAGGCAGACAAATTGAAGGAATAGTGCCAACATAACCCACCCAAATGACAATTACATGGGAGGCCTGCAGGAATAAGACCATTTCATACTCTAATGCATCAGTGAATATCTTCAAAGACATATAAAAAGCAAATTTCAAGTGTCACTCAAAATTGCTCACTTATGGGAGATATAAAATAAAGGTAAATTTTGTCCAGGTATAAATGTCATTTCTGTGGATTTTAGTTTGGGGACACTCTGTTGATAATATCAGTTGTCAAAGAGAGACAGGTAAACTCAGGTACAAAACACATTAAATTTCAATTATCAATTTCGATGTGAAATCTAATATTAAAATCACATATGCTTGACTCACCACAAAGTAGTTTATTAACAGACTGACATCACTAAACAAAGGTCAAATATATGTTGCTGATAACTGGAGACTAAGTACTCGTTTATAATAAAATACTGGTTGGCAACAAGATCATAAATCATATGCTCCATAAAAGTGAGGCACCAAACTTTACAAATTAAAATGATATAAAATTTTATTTAAAACATGTATAACAATAGTATAATTATTCTTTTAAATTACATTATACATTATGAAATTCAATACTGTTGATAAGTGTATACCAAGGCTGTAAACTATAGCTATGACCACACTTCTTTTGTAAATTAAAACTATATGTAAGTAACTGTAAAGTAAGACAGCAGACACTTTTTTTGTATAGTTAGAGTAAAACCTTTCAGTACAACTTGTACATCAACTTAAAAGTTACTATACTTAGCGGCTACAGAATTAATGTAGTAAAAACAGCTGGCAAATAGTATCATTACTTGCTAATAGTACATGTATTCTAAATAAACAAGTTTTTGCCCTTTATGAGGCCAGATTAAAATTAGCTAGGGTACAGTATCCCAAATGACATGCTCTTTAATCCAACTAAGTAAAATACTGCTTTAATTTAAGTGCAGGGCAATATCGGTTCACCATTATCAGATGGAGCCTTGAAGGAGATCTTTTTAAATCTAATTAATTAAAAAAGGAATTAAGTCTTAATAAAGTTAAAGTCAACCCAGCTGATCTGAGTCTAGTGCCTTAATTTGTACCTTATACAGACTTTGTTATAGCTTTACTCTCACTGCTTTATTAAGTATGTCCTAATGGATTAAGAAATGAGACTACATGTTCTAACTCAGAGCTTATTAAAGACATCCTCCCATTATTTCATTTTTCTGCCTATAATGTCACTTTG
The DNA here is from genome assembly GCA_003671525.1 of Saccostrea glomerata. Taxonomy (NCBI): domain Eukaryota; kingdom Metazoa; phylum Mollusca; class Bivalvia; order Ostreida; family Ostreidae; genus Saccostrea; species Saccostrea glomerata. Next base: position 3,302,601 of record PRKT01000010.1, on the reverse strand, counting down.
TCTGATCTCTATTTAGATGAGAATCAACTTCAAACAAGATCTCCCCCTATTATTAAGAGACATTTAAACCTAACATTATTCCAAGAAGGTCAAAAGACAGCCACAATGTTTCTTCCTGAATTCTTTTTGGTTTTAGTAGGGGGTATTTATTTAAATCAAGATCTTCCATTCAGAATCTCCGGACTTATCAGTATGCATTAGAGGGTTTATTAACAGATAAATGAACATCTACATGGTCAGTAAGTTTAAAACTAGGTGACATACATTTCTCAAACCTATTAAAGCCTAGAGACCGCCAATTTGTAGTTAATTAAATGAAAACATTCCCAGACGGTAGATGACTTTTCTCTAATATATATTGTATTCAGGTGTGATGAAGCAAAGCTTTTCTAGACTGTTAGATGAACTGAGAAGAAAATAAATCACAAGAACTCATGAATTACCCAAATTATTCACAGTGCTTTTCTTATGAAAAGGATAGTTTCAAATTGTTAAATCTTAATTAAGATAGCGAAAATTTATATTTTTTTAACACGCAAAAAATCAACCTTCGAGCGGATTTCTTTTGTGATAAAAAATTAATAAAACACAATGTAGCAGTAAATGTTAGGATTTTAAGATGGCGAAATAATTAGTATCAGCTCAAAAAAGCTATAAATATCAATCATGTGAATCCAATTATGTTTCACCTATTCCAATTTCAGCACTGCAAATCATTATCAGGGAAAGGCATTTATATTTTATTTGCCGTTTTATTAATTTAACCTCTTAAGATGTTTTTAAAGGAATTACCTGTTACACATTGTCAACATTTATTAAGAAAATATATGGCAGAAATGGATCACCATTTGTTAGTATTTCAGATCTGGGCTACAGGTATCGGCAATTTTTGTTAAGGATTAATTTGTTGAATGATTTAATGACACTATAACACCTTCATATAAATACATTATTCAGTATCAATTGGTAAGGTTATAATGCTATTACAATCTTGAGTCAAAATCCTCTCTTTATTGTTACATAAGGGTTTTTGACAAAAGAATGGAAATTTACCAATACCTTTCTTGTTCATCTAAACTAACTTTTTTAGCTTCTATAACCTCATTTTTTCAATATAATCAATTGCATTTTTTTTCAGAGACTGGACTTGTTTAACATCTAAAAAAATTAAGCAGACCCTATCAATACCTTTAACAATAATATTGTGCTTCAGGATAGAAGAAACAATTCTTTTCATGTGCTTATAATTGTTACAAGGAAAAAATCAATTTTCTTCCCTATTCCTTCTTTCTGTTGCTTGTGATAAGAGCACATTTTTACCTTGCCAAATCAATTAAGCTTAAAACAGACCATTAACTGGAGCATACACTTTTTTTCTCCTCAAATTAACCTTTTTTTAACCTGACTTAAATTTATTTTCTTGTCATCCCATTACCTTGCTTTATAATTAATCATGTCCTTTTCTTAATTACACACATAAAAAAATCTTTTAATGGAAACACTCTTTCCTATTCATTACTTTGGCTATATAATTGCAAAATTAAAACCGAATTCACTTACCGAAAACTAAGCACAGTGACTGGCCTATATGACTTGTGACTGTGAGGATCAGCCATGGGTCTCCCCCAAAAGTCATTCTCCCATAGGGACCATAATGGATTTCTCCCATTTACATCTCCATTGTTTTTTATTGCAAACAAGTCATCATGTACAAAGTCTCCATTTAATGAATTCAGATAACAAACACAGGCTGCAGAAGCTGTCAAAACACAAATGACATATTTCTCTGGAATTTTTATGTATTTTCCATTATCTGCCATTTTTGACTTTTTAATATTCACTTCCATGTCTCATAATTAACTTTTCTTGAATTAATACTTCTTAAGTCGTTCACTCACACAGAAATGTCATTTTAAACCTACAACTTATAGCACATGGATTTAATGGGGTCACATGACTTAATGTTATGATCACATGACCTGTTTAGTTGGCCAATAAAATCTTTATCTATATGAATCAGGATTTGATATTATCTGTATAATGTGTAGTATTTTTGTCAACCGTGAAATTAGACTTTAAAAAAGTGTCAATGAAGACAAAAATAAGTTTATATCAAAACATTAGCAATGAAAAGAATCATGCAGAGATGCTGCTTACTTCATATACTGTAACAGCCCAGTCATCAAGTTATTTTCAAACTAGATCCTGTAACAAAATAACTGGTTCTACAATGAAAAAAATTATATATACATGTTACTAGCTGAAATAAATTTTGTCAATGTCAATTAAAAGATCAAATAAATATGCAGAAAAATTACATTTAAAAAAATCGCTCTCTCTAATACACATGACTTTCCAACTCATGTATAGAAAAGTCTGCAATGAATAAACATTACATATACTTACCTGTGATATCCTTCTGATGATAATTCAATGAGATTTTCATCCCACCTTTCTTTTTTTCATAAACTTAAAAGATGTTGAACATTTTGAAAAACCTACTTGTAAAAAAACTTGTTTTTTGTGTCTGATATATTTAATTCAAACTATTATTAACATTATTAATTGTATTATCATATGTCAGAACTAATTTTTAAGAAATATATTTCATGAATGTAAAAATAATGGAGTTACCTTTCTGTCAAATTATTTCATTGAAACATATCATTGGCATAAAAATATTTTAAAAGACTGTAAATTTTACAATGCTCAGAAGCTAATTATATTCCTCTTTCATACTAGTTTCCTGATCAATGCTAGACTTTTTGACTTTAAATGGAGTTAATTTGATGGCTAAAAGCTTTTATTTGTGGACAAAATACACACTTTTTTTTAAATGGTGAAAACTGGCAGGCAGAATAAACAATTTATTAAAAGTTGAGAAGAGTGACATTTTTCCTTTATTTTTATTCAAATTGGCCTGCTTTGATCGAAATATCAAAATTCAGAAAATAGTCATCTACTTCAGTTTTACTGACTTCATATTCAACTATCAGTATTCAAAAATAAATGGTCTATATACATAAATAACATGCAAATCTTATTGATGAATAAAAAAGAAAGTTCCAATGTGTGTAGAAATTTGGAATGTACATGTAGCAATTCCAAACCAATTCCCATACCTATTTTTATACATGTAATTCAAGTAAGCAGCACCATACGAAATTTAACATTTTATTTTACATAAACATATTAATTACAAATACAAATATTTTCTACAATAAATTATATCTGGTCCACAGATGTTCTATATCACATTAAATCACAATACATTGTACCAACAAAGAGAGATAACTCTATGAGCAAAATAATGAAAATACATTTGTACTTGTATACTCCAATTTCCTAGTAGTGTAAACAGATCTACATAAATAAATAAATAATGATATGCATGTTTACAATGAAATGCCTTTTAATAAAAGTATGACTAACCTGTAAGGATTCAATACCTGATTATTTTTTATTGTTATAAAAATTTTTAAAAAAAATAAACATGTCATAAACAGACTAGGAATATCAATCAGATCTCAACATTAGTTTCTTCAGATAAAGCAATTTAGTCATACAAATTGAGATTATATGAGTCAAAAACAGCTGTAAATGGTCAAAAGCCTTCTTTTATCATTTTACTGGTATATGAACTCTAAATCATAAACATCAGATCAACAAAATAAATCCAGTCATGGATATAAATATGAAAATTACCCTCCTACAAGAAAAGTTGCCAATCAACTGAACATATTAAATTAGTACAAATATACAATATCACATGAATCTCAATATCCATCAGTGAATATCATTGAAAATTTATTGCAAGTCAACATATCTTCTACCTTATAGGACAAATAACAAAGCAGGTATACACAAAATCTCCTTTAACTTTTGCAAAATGTAAGGGAGAAGAAGAAATTTAACAAGACACTTATGGAATGATTTTCTTAATCAGAGCAAAATACTATTTTTAGAGGGAAAAATCAGATCAATTTAGGACTGAGAGAGAGATTACTGGAAGAAGAAAAAAGAATACCGGTACATGTACTTCTATACACAGTTGATACATATACAAGTATTACTGCTCAAGTGAATGAAAGAGGTCCCAAAGTTATCCCCCCTTAAAGTCTGTAAAAGTTGAATTTCTAAATTTCCAGTGGGCCAAGTTAAAGTATCACACACAACCAAGGAATGTTCAGTCGCAAAATACAAGGTGTGTGTCATCAAACACACAATTTATCTGCCCTTACGGCTAAAAAAATCTGTTCAAATTGATATGTAATTTAATCAAATGCCTCTAACAGTACAGAAATCCAAAAAGTAATTTACCCCTGATTTGGAATGTTACAAAAATGTAATAAAGCAGGCCAATAAAATACTGTATAATGCTCAAGTATTGTTTTCAAAGATTAAATTTAGTAGCACTTGAAATAATAAATGTAATAAATAAGTTATAATATTTGAAAAAATTAAGAAAGACAAAAGGTTCAAGTATGGTCACCTCAGAACAAGATCATTATACCCTATATTCTCTAAGAATTGAGCTACATGTTACATGCAGAAGTTCTGTTTCAAATTCAATAACATAAATGTCGGGAATTCTCATAAACAAATTTTTGTAAGCTAATCATTCAATATCTTATAAAGCATCAAAATCACAACGTTTCAATTCCATAGCACTTTTCACTCACATAATTACACATAATGTATAAAAAACTAAGTCAACTGTCAAGATTCTTATATAGTTATTGCTTGAAAAATGATATTGCACCTACTGAATGGAATATGAGTATCAAATACTGGTCATTCAGGTCAACAATCTCTCGTTTGTAAAACAGAAAACATATCAATTTTCTCAAACTTGCCTAAAAATGTAGGATTAATTTCATGAGGATCACTTTCTGAACACATTAAATAAATTAGTATTGGTTAATGCTTTTATCTTTACACATGTATGTAATTGTGTATACCATTAAAAAAAATTCACTTTCACTTTCTTTGATGGAAAAAAAAGCAATGAAATGATAAAACAAATTTGAAAAGCCAACTATCCCAAAAATTACATAACATTTTTGTTTAAATCAAATTCTCTAAACAAAGCCACATTCACTTTATATAACACTATGGACAATTACAAACATGACACTGTATCACTCAACAACATGTAATCCCTACAGACTTTCCCTAATTTTCTTTTCATCAGAACTGAGCAGCTTTTCCTCCATCCCTTTTATCTGAGTAGGCCTCCACTTTGTCTTTTACTTTCTTCACACCCTGTACACAGTTTAAGATTCCAGCTGATTTTTCTACAGCATGTCCTCTTTTTGTAATATTTTCTATGATATCCTTGTTAAAGTTTCCTATTGAGGGAAGAAAAAAATAAGCCTTGATTATTGTTCGAAAATTCTTATGTTCACTGCATTTGAACAATCTTATACATAGTCATATACAGTGACTATCACAAATTAAGAGCATATCAAAGATATGATTTATTCACATTGGGATGTCAGATTTTCACTTTTTTCTTGAGAAAGTCCATTATAATTTGTCTTTCTTTGAAAATAAATGTTAATAGCAACAGAATCTATGATACTAGCCTTATGCATGTACATGTATTAAAAAAATACAATAAGGGGTACAAATAAAATAAAACAAGGTCCACAAATGCTACAGACCTTCATAGACTATTTTTTCTGGCGATAAGATGCTGTAGAGCCTGGGTGCCTGAATGGCCTCCGTCAGGTTCATGTTGTAGCTAATCACATTAAGAACCGTCTGAACTACTGCAGAGGGAATGGACTCCCCGTCTGTGGCCCCTAAATTCAGCCGCCGAGCACATGACACCTTGCTGTTGACAACTATGGTCGGAGCAATGTGGGACAGGGGGCGCTTTCCACCAACAATGTAATTCAACTAAAAGTTGGTTTTAAAAAGGAATCATGTTTAAACCAGGATATTTGACACAAAGAGTACCAAATGGGTGAATACAGACTTACATATTTTACTACATATTTAAATGTCTCTGTACTCTCAAGGTAAAATTCTTTTTCATTTTTCACCCATTTGATCATTTTTTTAAAGACCAATGAAAATGTTACAAAAAAATAAAATAAAATAAAAACCATGCAGTGTTAGTAGGTAAATGAAAAGTTACCTGATTGGGTAACCTTTTCCCTGAAGAATCTGGAATTTCAAAGTTGGCCATCTGGTTATTCAGTACAATTCCAGACTTGGTTGTTATTCCTGAACCAAACCAAGAATTCAACGACCTGAAAGTTTTCCGAGAATAAAAAATTGTTATCAGAGTGATATTATTTTTGTGGGACATAAACCTGCATTCTACATTTGAAAAAGTATTCATTTTACGTACATGTAATTGTCATTAGAAATAAGGAATACATTGACCACTTAAATAATAAAAAATCTGGGATAAAATGGTACCCACATTTTTTCCTATAAGAAGTCCATACTTGACATGCTTACAAGCAAAGTTGTTAGTGCCATGATTTCTTAACTTTTTAATACATTTATAGTTCGAAAATCATCAAATCTGTTGAAAACACAACATGGCAATTTTGTGTTCTAGTTCCACAACGTCTATTTGTACTTAATTCTGATAATATAACCAAAAAAAATTAATTCAGAACAGCATAAGTAAAGCAACCACATAAAACTTACGATGTAACAGAAACCATTAGTTCCTGGGCATCGACTATAGAAACATGACTGGCTCCTTTGTCTGTAATGTCAGACAAAATCTCGACACTCCCACCATAAAAACCAGGGTCACTGTGGGTCACATTAGTTGTCATGTTTCTGTGTTTGGCTGCTACTGTTTTACTACAAGAAAAATACATCCTTGAATGGTCTGCTCAAAATATCTCAAGATAAAAGAGTTAAAAAGCAAATATACATACTGGTAATTCTCAGAAAGTTTTAAGTGACTTACCTTAACATGTCTTGTGTTACATTGTCAACCCTGTCTTTGTTAAAGTCTGGATCACCTAACTGATGCTGCTGTGCACAGGCAAATTTTAAAGCCTATCGACAAATAATTAAATACTCATCAAAAAATTTTCCAATGCTTTTTTTTTTAAATATACATGTATAATTCATTAAAAATCCCAAAATACATGCATGTCACATTGCTATGAGTCACTTGTAAGTTTTCTATAAAAATAATTTACCTCTATCATCTTGTGTACAGTCTCGGGATTGTTGCGGACCAGGGAATAACCCTCTAACATGTTGAGGGTCGACAAGACAGAGAGTCCAGCACCAGGAGCAGGAATTGTCATCACGGTATTCTCTATAACACACCAAAAATGTATGTAATCAACCTTCTTACAGTCAAGAGAACCTGGTTTTCTTTTCTTTTTTTTCATTTTAAAATGTAATAGTGAATAACCCAGTTTATCAAATTTAGACTTCATATTGTCCTTGGTAAAGGAGCAAGGTCTTGTTTAAGGGCACAGCAGAGCTCAAAATTCCCATTAAAATATCCTTTCAGTTCTAAAATCTGAGATAATTTTGAATAAATGAATAATAAATGCCCCTACCATGGTAGGTTGTCTGAACCTTGTCCCTGTGCTTCACTTGGTATTTCTTTAGATCCACCTCTGCCATCCACTCACGGATCCCTGATGTACTGGAAGGAGTCAGCTACAATAGAAGGGGGTAAAGGTTCCACAGTAAGGTCATAAAGAGGTCAAAACATAAACTAAACCAAGTCAAACATCTTTCTTTTATTTCACAAACAGTCCCTCACTTGATCATGTACAATTTAAAATGAATTGAAGCAAACATTTGAAATTGACAAGGCAGATATATACATAATATTCAAATGAAAAACAGGCACTTAAAATTACCAAATAGGATCATATACATGTGTGATCAGAGATAGATATTTGAGATGGGTAATGAACACTCACAGCATCAATGATTTCTTTGGTGTATTTCCCATTGTAAATGGCAGAGGAACCTTTGTCTGAAATCTCCTGTAAAATTTCTGCTAAATCAGGACGTTTGATCTTTGTCCCCAGAGTCAAAAATTTTCCATCTTTGACATAGTATTTCTGAAGATTTGGACTTAAATCATTTGCCTTCAGTTTTCCACTTTTAAACATTTCATCTGTTAAATATAATTGTTAAAAATCTAAAATGCTAGTAACAATATTATAATACTGAATAAATAGAAATATTTGCCTGATGACTAAAACATGTAAACTGCAAAAACTCCTAAAAGAAAGAAGCATTGCTCTGTAAAATTAGAAAACAACTGACCCATAGATTTTGTAACTTTGAATCCTTCTTTAGCCAGAGAAGTCACAGGGTCTACTAAGGAGCTCCAAGCAAGCCTGATAAAATATAAAACCATACTTCAGTATGCAGATACACAGTGATAATATAATGACTTCAAATGCTTACTTTGCTCTTAGGAGTCTTCATATTCAAAATGCTCTAATTAATTCCACAAGTAATATGTCCAAGTCATTAAGGAATAAGCATTTGGAATATCTTTTTTTTTTTTACTTACTTTCCATATTTCTTGTGAGTAGATTCTAGTCCTATCAATTCTCCTGGAACACCAACAGAAAATATGCCCTACAATTCCAAGCAAAAAGTTTCAGCACTTGAATATAAACATGAAGTCCAACATGGTTAAAACAAGTATACACCACTTTTAAAATAGTATCATGCCTTTTCAATCAAAGTTCTGTCTCCTTTGAAGAGGTCTGTCCTGGCAACAGATGGCGCTGTTTCTCTAAAATCGATGACATCGCTCCACTTTGTTTTGTGATCATATACCATTATGAACCCACCCCTGTTGAGAGAACAGCAATGAAAATACAACATGAGTGAATGAGAATGCAGAATAACTTTTCTGTAACCAGATAATCATTTTGCTTTTAATACAGCTATTTCAGCCTTCATATCTTGGAATATGATAATGGGGCAAAATTTTTCAATCAAACAATCTGCCAGTCTTTTGTTAGTAAACATTTACAGATATGCTTGTTTCTTTCTTAAATATAAGAAGTGCTTACCCTCCAATACCAGATTTATGAGGGTTGACAACTCCTGCACATAAAAGTGTTGTAACTGTGGCATCAACTGCATTACCTCCCCTCTCTAGGACTGCCAGGCCAAGGTCAGAACATACACCAACATCAGACGCTACAGCTCCCGAAGCTCCCACCTAGATAACACATCATAACAAACAAGTTTTAATCTGTCGGAAGAAAAATCCCCAAAAATGTCACTTGTGTGTTAACTCAATCACTTTAATACGTGAACATACCTGAGGTTTTCCTAAGTAAATGTATAGCACCAATGCAATAGTTATAGATACAGCCAAGACAACAGATGATGCAATGATTATCTTTAATCCACGAGAATGGGCTCTATGAGAAAAAGTAAGAACAGTAGATCAATCATATTATAAATAAATAATTATTTTCACACATTCCATATTTAAGTAAAAAAGAAGCACAAATATTAATCTTTTTAACTAGTGAGAACTATACTCTTACAGTTTGTGAAATGACACAAATAAAAATTTCAATGATTAATTGTTTAACATTTATCAAAGTGTATTAAATAGATCTTGGTAACATCAGATGACTTTTATACAATGCTTCAATCAAGTATCCAATCTTTGTCTACTCAAAAAGTAATTAAATCCCTACACATCTTTCCCTGAGGTGACTTTTTTGTCTCGGTGTAGAGGCGAGGTTTCTCCCTTCTTCAGACCATCACTCAGTACGTGTCCCCCTTTACCCAGTACAGTTTTGTCTTTTGCTATTAATTTTGTAATATCAGCTGGAAAAAATAACACAATTTAATGAGATTAAAAGAAAATTTTCAAAGTCAAAATCAAATTAAATCCAAATGTTTCATATAACATAAAATAAAACTTAAGAAAGAACATCAATCATCTTTTAAGAAACGTTATGGAATATGATGGCTACAAATTTTAATGCTTTTATTCATTTAGAAACTTCTGTCTTTACCATGTTTACATATCGTATATTAAAGCAGAATTTTTAGCGAGGATTTAATTTTGGCATTATTAGCGAAGGTACTGAGAACGCTAAAATTAAATATCGCTAAAAATTAACTGTGTTTTATTTGTAATAGTTTATTTAGTGAGCAAGTTAAAATCGCTTCAATTACTTCTTGCTAAAAATAAAATACCAGTATTTATGGACAAATTGCTTAATTTGCGTCTCCCTAAAATTTCCACTTATACGGTAACAGGCTTAAGTACATGTATGCACAAGACATTAACATAATCACACATCTCTAAATCTAACTCAAATACAGCATCTAAAAGATTATTGTGCATCTACCACTGTAGGTTCTTTATTTTTCTTGAGTACTTATTATTAGGAAATGCCCCTTTATAAAACATCGTCATCATCATTTTTTATACATTTCTACAAAGGCATTCAGACTCCCTATAGGTCAATCAATTTACCTTCATGATTAGAAAAGACTGAATAAATTCAATTTGAGGAAAAGCAAGTCATTTAAATTACCTGTTTAAAATTTGCTTCAAATACTTGACATTTTGTAAAATCTGTCTTTCTCTTCAATTTTAAAAGAGTAGATAAATCAAATTATTCAATCTAATACACCTTTGACAACTCACTTCATTATCATCCAAAGCTAAAACCACATGACCTCATTACAATACATTTGTATTCTTAGTTTTGACCACCCCTTTAGGCCCTTATTTCATAATAGCACAGGGGAATATGATAAAGGTGGTAAAAATGAAAAAGAAGACCAGGGACCTATATACCAACGGGATAGGCAACTTCTTCATCGCCATGTTTATCTACCCAAAACATCACGCACAACACTAGAAGTTTTTCAATTTACGTATATTCTAAGTAAACAGGATGTTTTCTGATTATTATCATTTATTCCTTTTATGTATTGGAAGTGATTTATTAATAAATATTAAAGCATGACAAAAGTATAATTTAAATATAAAGAAAACAAACACCGAAATTTGCAATTTCTCGGAAATATGGCCTATCGGGGCATGTGCTGATTTTGCATAAAACAAAATTACTACTAAGATAAGGAGTATGATATGTGCTAAAAACAAATCTTGAATGATTTTTTGACAGATATTTAAAGGATTTGATCTCAAATATACGATAGCTTTAGAGATATAATTTATTAAACTTGACTTACGAAATCCCGCGACTTACAAGATATCGCGAGACTTGCGGTAGTTGCCTATCCCGTTAGTATATAGGTACCTGAGAAGACAGACTGAGACTCTAATAAGTCCCTGTGCTAAAATCAAGGGGTCTATTCCAAAGGTTTACAACATATTGGATTGAAAAAAATCTAAAACCAACACAAGTAGGAATCCCATCTTGTTATATTATTAATCAGAATTCTTGATGCATGTAAAATCAGAACCCTGAAAAAATATATTGCTTTGATATTGCTTTCTAACCCTCATTAGTGTTGATTTGTTCTTGTCGATCGTCCTCCATCCTTCCACTAATACAGTTTTACATTAAGACAGCAGACAAGCACGCCCTTTTAACAATAGATGGTAAACCGTCGCCAAACAAGTTCACAATTTCTATTTTTCTGTGATCATCATCATATTTGCCCAACTTCCGGTGATCATTACAAGCAGGAATTTAACAAGTAGTACGGGAAAATATTCGTGCAAGGTGGCAATAAAAAGATACATTGAAAAATAATAAAGATTAAAAGCTGGTTAATCGGCATAAAATTATTTATAAATTATGGTATTGTAAATATATATTTTTTAAGCTAAAAAGTGTCCATTTAGAATTTCTTTTTAAAATAAGATCGGTGATTTAGCAGTGATCATATGTTATAAAGATATTTATTTATTTATGTATTTTGAATCTGTTGCCCTTATAATATAAAAAAAATATATATCACGGCTGACTAAGATTTAATTTTGATAAATCTGTTACCATTTTCTCTTAAACACATATATTATAATTTTTCTAAAGTACAATTACTGAAATTAAATACTTGTTTGGCCACGGAGAAAAAATCGTAAGATATTTTGTGAAAAGATCTACTGGTAACAAGAAGCACACCAACCACCTTCCTAAAATCCGTCAGTGGTTTTGTTTGCCTTTTTCTGTTAAGGATTGAACCCAGGCCTTTGGCTTGCAAGTCTATAGTGCTCTACCGACTGATCTAAAGGGTTAACCCACTAGTCCAAGTTTGTAGCGATAAATAGCATTGCCCCCCCCCCCCCCCCCCAAGAGAATGAGATGTCTTGATCTCTTTCGGAGTTCAGACGCCAGTGGGGCGAAGTTCTGGGGGAAATCAGTCTTACCCGTCAGAGAACACCCGGGTCCCAATGTGGGTGCCAAATGTAACAAAGACATAATTTCTTGCCTCTGTTGGAGATTGAACCTGGGGTCTTTGGCTTGCCAGTTCAGTGCTCTACCGATTGAGCTTAAGAATTAACCCACTAGCTCAAGCTTTAGTAGGAAGCCATGCATCTGACACTACCACATAGACATTACCTTTCTGGACTCGATATGGAAATTTGACTTGCACACCATCAGTTTCAACTGACCAAATGGATGGGACTTTTTGCTTCATTTGTGGTGTCTTTAATGAATCATCTCGCCTAATCTAGAAAAACGGCACATGAAGATGTATATAGTTGTAAGGAAATATTTAATTAAAATCTTAAAATACTTTATCGATATATAGTTATAGTTTGTTCATCTCCAAGTTAGGTATGGTAATTCAATTCCTATTCACATACATGTATTTGAAACTTTCATTTATTTTCGGATGTTTCTTAAAACAAAATGTGTCATTGCCATGGACGAGTGGTGGTCAACATTTGCATAAAAATCAGTAAAAGAAACATGAGTTTCAACGGAGACTATTGTTTGACACTATACCTCTCCACCTCTACCATTACACACACTTTAACTCGTCAACTCTCCATTATATAAATAGCTACTGTCGCCATGATACATCTCCCCCCTTACCGTCCTCATTACTGTACATCTTTATGAACTCGGCCATACATACGTAGTGCATGCTTAATAGTGCATACTTAACTTCTATGTATATTGTTACCCCCCTCCCCCTCCCTCAAATGCAAAGCTCATAGATCAAGCTTAATGATATTAATCAAAACTACTTTATAGTCCTAAACCTATACTTACCTGTTAATTTTCGTTTAACAATTTTTCAATGTTTTACTTTATTGATCAGAATCGCATAGCATAGCAAAAAATGTGTATCTTTATACTATACAAAATTAAAATGACAGAATGTAACAGCTGTATTTAAAATATTCCAGTAATAAATGATTAAACATCTATAAGTATAAGGCAAAATGAGACATCTTTTTATTGTAATTAAACTTATTCAAGGTAATTAAGAACGGGGGAGGGAAAGGGGTCCTTGCATTGTGCAGAATATACGTCTGTTCAAAGTCTTTTCATATGATAGGCATTTTTTTTAATATTTATTGGGCCCAATGGTGCAAACATTTGTAACAATTCGATTGTATAGATGTAAACGATCATTCCCCATTTCAATTGATTTGTACTTGTACACATGTGTACATGTGAATGCATGTTTATATTTTACACAAAAATTGTACATCGTATAAAGTTTTTGAAACAAAGATTTTCTGCTTTATCTGTGCACGTATACATATTTCTGTTGGAAATAAAGAAATGGGACTGATATGACCCTAATAAGTTCCCGTAGATAAATAATGATACCGAGATATAACCGTTTGAAACATTACATAATTATACATGTATATAGATGTTGATGACTAAAATTAATACTCTCCCATAATATGAATACACGTTCATTTTCAAATAAATGATGACTCAAGAATTCGACTAGATCTAGGGTAATTTAAACCAAAAATAGATATAACAAACTAGAGTACTAATAGCTATTTATAGATTTAAAGCTCCCTTTACATACAAGGTATAAAGGGAGGAGACAATCTCCTTGTTTGGAAGCGAACAGCTCTGATGAATAATTTTAGCCAATTCTGGAAATGTTCTCAGAGTTGTCACACTCCGGTCAGGTATATAAGGGGTATACTCTGGAAGGATTAAAATCAAACTGCAAAACTGTAAACTCAACAAGACAAAGTGATTTCAAGAAGGTACGTTTTCTAATTTGTGATTTTCTTTCATTTTTGCGTTGTTGTTTTAAAAAGAGTTGCTTTTCATATATTTTTTTCAAGTTGATTTATGCAAGATATGAAAGATTCCTCTATTTTTTCAAAATAAAACTTAATTAACATTTGAGATAAACCTAATAAATTAAATTGATTTAATCATATTATGAAATCGAATATTATTTCAGAAATCTTAATTTCAAGAACCAAACCGAAACATTAAAGATGCCTATCAACATAATGGAAGACGAGATTGCCCCCGTTGTTATTGACAACGGTTCAGGGATGTGCAAGGCGGGCTTTGCCGGGGATGACGCCCCGAGGGCCGTTTTTCCCGCCATCACAGGAAGACCCAGATATGATGTAAGTATTTTCAAATTTTAATTTATGATATCATAAAATGAAAAAAATAATTTAACAAGTGATTCGTTAAAACTAGGAGAAAAAATTGACAAATACAATTAAGAAAATTAATTTATGTTCACAGATTGTAATGGCGGGAATGGGAGGTAAAGATTGTTACATCGGAGACGAGGCCCAGAACCACAGAGGTGTGTTGTCTCTGAATTATCCCGTTGAGCACGGAATCGTCACAAACTGGGACGACATGGAAAAGATCTGGCACCACACTTTCTACAACGAGCTGCGGGTGGCACCCGAGGACCACCCGGTGATACTAACGGAGGCGCCACTCAACCCCAAAATCAACCGCGAGAGAATGACCCAGGTAACAATTTCTCACTCTCTCTCTCTCTCTCTCTTTTAAATATGTTATATTGCTATGTTTATAATAGAAATGCCGAGAGATGTTCATTCAATTACTGAATTGTAATTTACTCCCGAGGTCAAAACTTTTTA
Source organism: Saccostrea glomerata (assembly GCA_003671525.1). NCBI lineage: Eukaryota > Metazoa > Mollusca > Bivalvia > Ostreida > Ostreidae > Saccostrea > Saccostrea glomerata. Next base: position 3,287,564 of record PRKT01000010.1, on the reverse strand, counting down.
AAATATAAACCGGATAATTCGTTTTTTTATAGATCATGTTTGAGACATTCAATGTCCCAGGGTTTTACGTCAGCATCCAAGCGGTCCTTTCTCTGTATGGCTCTGGAAAAACTACCGGGATCGTGTTCGATTCGGGTGATGGAGTTTCCCATATAGTTCCAATATACGAGGGTAAGGTTTTACATTAAACTTTGAAAATTGAATGCATAAATGCCTAACAATATTTTTCCTTTAATAATATTCCCCAGAAGATCTAATCAGACATGATATTTTGTTTTCAACTTTACAGGCTACGCTCTTCCCCATGCCATTAAGCGAGTTGATTTGGCAGGTAGAGATTTGACCAAATATTTACAAAGAATACTTCATGAACGTGGATACAACTTCGTTAACTCAGGTGAGATTTCAGTTCATTGTTACAATTCTCTCTTTTTAAAAATCATATTCTTCAAATCTTGCATATTCGTTTATTTAAGTAATAGTATTTTGAAACCAGTTTTCAATTCCATTCTAGCTGAACATGAAATCGTTCGTGACATCAAAGAGAATCTCTGTTACGTGGCTTTGGATTTCGAACAAGAGCTCTTTGCCTCATCACAATCATCCGCCCTAGAAAAATCGTACGAACTTCCGGACGGTCAGGTTATCACCATTGGAAACGAACGCTTCCGAGGTCCGGAAGTATTATTCCAACCAGCATTTTCAGGTGAGCTTTATGTTCTCAGAAATCCTTTTAAAAAAATTATTCGAGTTTTTTGCATCTAAGAAAGTTTCAATTTTTAAACAATAATTCAAAGTAATTTACATTGTAATCATTTATACTTTGATATTTATCTTCACAGGTCGCGAATGTGGTGGTATTCATGAACAAATCCACAACTCTATAATGGGATGTGACATCGACATCCGGAGAGACATGTACACTAACATTGTTCTTTCCGGGGGATCCACCATGTTTCCGGGTATAAAAGACAGACTGACCAAGGAGCTAACAGCCATCTCACCAAGTTCAGCTAAGGTTAAGATCAACGCAGCACCTGAGCGGAAGTACTCGGTTTGGATAGGCGGATCAATCCTGGGTTCTCTCTCCACCTTTCAACAAATGTGGATCACCAAACAGGAGTACGACGAGTGCGGGCCCGGAATTGTTCACCGGAAGTGCTTTTGATTTTACTGTGTCTTTATGAACATTTTAATGATGAACTGCTGATATTATGTAACCGGGCAGTGTGGCCAAATCTCTACCTCATAATTTAAACAGACGGAGATAATTGTCCTCGCAGACAATACTGATGTTTTGCATCCAAGTGCAGCCATGACTTGTCATTTCATTGACTTAAAAACTATCATTTTGATAATTTGACAATTCCAACAGAACTGTTGGAGATTGCATTTTCAAGTGCTTGTGGTGAGTGTGCGTCTCTTCCAGTTTTAATATTTGGCATTTTGAAGAATGTCACGTATACATGCACATCGGATGTTTGAATATGAATGAATGAATGAATGAATGAGGACATGCGCGAATTGTGCGATAATTTATTTTACATGTGTATTAAAAATTGTTTCATTTTATATGTTCAAATGATTTGTATACATATTTATTGTTATTGATTTATTTATTCATTGACAGCTGCTTTTTCAATAAAAATGGAACTCATTAATTAACTTACCTTGTCATTAGTCATTTGCAAAATTATTTTTGATTAAAAACATTATGATTTTACACACAAGTACTCGGAAGTTGACATCAAAAGATGCTTGAGTTTCTGACAATATCTATGTCGTTTTTGAAGACCAGGTCTTCCAATGCGCCCCGTTATAAGCAGACCTATTTTTGTATTTACATGAAGCAGAATTTGTGCAAAATCTTATGCGTGAAAAGAAGAAAACATCTGCTGTGGCCTTCAACTCGACATTTAGATATATCGACGACGTATTGTCAATTAACAATGGTGATGTCCATTCTTATGTCGATACAATATGTGCTATACGTATGAACAATTTCAAAAACAAGTAAAATTATTGCTAAATAAGTTGATGAAACAAGAATTTCTCGATTAAAGTCATCATCTCGTAAGTTCTTTGGTCGATACAATGACCTTGTCAGCAAATACAATTTATCATTTCAAATACTGACTGACATTTTCATAGATCTACTTATTGTTAGGCCTAGTCCATTATCTATACCATGAATTGACAATGGATTTTTCCGTAATATCCTGATCACGACAAGGATCGAACACATGGCGGGTGTGACCGGTCGGCAGGGGATGCTCACTTCTCCATGGCACTTGATCCCACATCCAATTTTGGAGGTCCGTGTTTGTTCTACTCCTATTTGGTATTGTTTTATGGAATTTTTGATCTTGAATACTGTTTGTTATCTCCATATTCTTATCTCTATATGTTTCATTGAATTTTATGATGCAATAAAAATATTTTCAAGTAGAATTATTGCATTTTACTTATTTCTGATGCAAAATATTTAAAAGCTCCATTTAAGTGTTGCGACAATATTTAATTCATTGGAAAGATTTATACTAGCATTAGATTTTGAATGTTAAGAGGGCTGGGTGGTTGTGGCCATTTTCATATTATATTGATCTCCTTTGGAAGAAGAGCTCCGAGCGCCACATAAAGATATACGTCGTTTTGGTACGTCCCTTGTTAGCTCCTACGATAGCATCATTCATGGAATTGGTCCATAATAACTAGTTTTTAAAATTGAATTGTGTTGTATTGGTACCTGAGCTTGATAAAGAATTTTTTGTCCGACACCTGAATCTTCGAGCTTGGAAACTCCTAAAACGCCTGATTACTAGTCCAATGTTGGCCTTTTCTCAATTATCTTTGCTATAACAAGGTTGTGTGCACTACAGATATCAGTCGGCATTGGTGCATTGCTCAAACCTCCTATAGAGAGTGCCTCCATCTACTGTTGGCATAATATGATCGATCTGACTTTTGTTGTGTCCATTTTGTGAAGCTTAAGTCAATTTGATGTGTTTATGAAACACTGATACCCCCTAATAAGGCAGCTTTTAGCGAAGGTCGAAGATTTTCAGATGCAAGTCAACATCGAAGGCCAAAAAGATACAATCGTTGATAGTCGAAAGGAAGGTCTTGTCACAAGGAATATTTCAGTGAAATATAAAAGCCGTAATGCTTACTGTTCAAAAGTTACGGTCAAGGTCATAGTTTTTAAAAGGTGGGTCAAAATTGTTGGTACCCAAAGGAAGGTCTTGTTACAAGGATTACACTTGTGAAATATGAAGTTCTAACTTTTCAAAAGTTATGGCCAAGGTTAAAGTTAAAAAAAAACGGGAGTTTAACATGCAATGGAGAAAATTCAACCCTCGCCATAAGCTTCCATACGTGGGTATCAGTGTTTCACAAACTCAGAAACTCATCTTGTTGTCCCCTGCTTTTGCGAGGCGGGGGACATTAGTCTGGTTCCCTGTCCCTGTTATGCTTCGTATACTCCGCGCCTTGGCAAGTATGAGGCAGGGGACCAGGCTAGGGGGACATTAAATCTCATTCGTCTGTCCGTCCGTCCTTCAGTCTGTCTAGCTGTCCGTCCGTCACAAAAACTTTAACCTTGCCCATAACTTTTAATTTAGTGGAACTATGACTTTCATATTTCACATGTGTATTCTTTGTGACAAGATCTTTGTTTGGGGACCACCAAATTTGACCTTTTGACCTTGGAGTTTGACCCACGTTTACACAAAAATTTTAAACTTTTACTTTGGCCATAACGTTTGAACGGTAGATACTAGAACTTTCATATTTCACATATGTATTTATTGTGGCATGTCCTTTCATTGGATATTATCAACTTTGATCTTTTGACCTTGACCTTGGAGATTTCTGTACTTACGAAAAAACTTTAACCTTTGTCATAACTTTAAAACGTTAAAGGCTAGGGCTTTCATACTTCACATATGTTATCCTTGTGACATGACCTTTCATTAGATAACAAGAACCGGGACCCTCTGACCTTGACCTCAGAGTTTGACCTATTTTTTTAAAACCTTAACCTTGGCTATAACTTTTGAACAGTAAGGGCTAACGCTTTCACACTTCACATATTTAACCCTTGTGACAAGGCGTTTCATTGGATATCAAGAACTTTGACCTTCTGACCTTGACCTTGGAGTGTGACCCACTTTTTAAAAACTTTAACCTTGGCCATAACTTTTGAACAGCGAAAGCTAGGGCTTTCATACCTCAAATGAAACTAACAACTTTGAAAATTTGACCTTGGAATTTGACCTATCTTTCAAAAATTCATCCTTGGCCATAACTCTTAAACAGGTGGTGCTAGGGCTTTCATATTTCACAATCGTATTTCATGTGAGAAGACACTACTTTGGGTAACAAAATATTTATTTAATTTTGCATTTCAGAAAAGTTTAATCTTCGCTATGTTGCCATACGGTGTCATTAATGTTAAACAAACACATCTTGTTCATTATAATTTTTGATTGAGAAGAGATAGGGCTTTCATATTTGACATGTGCATTACCTGTGACAACAAATCTCCAGTATGCTATGATTTCTAAGTCTTTGACTTTGACCTTCACGATTGACCTTGTTTTTTTTATATTAAAATTCAACTTCGGTGATAATTTTTAAATTAAATATGATAGGGTGTTCATACTTGACACAATATGTCATAAAAATGACATCTCGCCCACAAAGACACCGAAAGCGGGGGACCACAATTCTTTGAATTTGCTTTTTTTTTTTTTTTTGTAAAAGTGGGTCAAACTCCAAGGTCAGTTGTAAAAGATATTGATACCCCCGGTTTGAAAAGCGGGAGGGTGTATAATCGGGATGTCCGTCCGTCCGTCCGTCCGCCCGTCCGTCCATCCGTTACGCTTTAGGGTACCCATCTCTTATTCTCTCCTTTCATACCACTGAATGAAATTTGATGAAACTTTCACAGAATCTCTATTACATAATGCCATTGTGCACCTCATATTTTACTTTTTGATCCGACACATATTTTGGGTTTCCCATGGCAGAACATGGACACTGTCATTACTATTAGTATATTAATATGGGAGGCGGGGGTATCATTTTGTTAGCTCATTGCTCACAGTGCCTCTAGTTTTTATGGCGCTGTAATCGGGTTGTATAGTTTTTTTTCCTGTCTGTCTATCTGTCTCTTTGTTTGTCTGCAAAAACACTAACCTTACGTTTTAGTACGTTTACCTTTGATTAGATAGAGCTACATGGCTTTCATATTTCACTTTATATATTCCTTGTGACAAGGCCTTTATTTGAGTAATAACTGACCTCTTGACCTTGGGATTTTACCCACTTTTGCAAAATTTACCCAACTTTCAGAACCTCGGCCATAACTTTTGAACAGTAGCTAGGTTCTTGGGTTTTTATACATTTAAGATGTGTACTAGTATTCATCGTGACAAGACTTTTCCATGGGTTTATACATTTCGATCACAGGTGTATTCGTTTTCACAAGGCCTATCTTCAGATACCAATAATTTTGACCTTTTAACCTTGACCTTAGGGTTTGACCTACATTCGAAAAACTCTAACCTTGGTCACCTCTGATGTTTTGGAGGTGCGTGTTTGCTCTGCTCGTATTTTGTATTGTTTTATGGACTTTTGATCTTGAATACTGATCGTTATCTCCATATATTTCATTATAACCTTTGAACAATTGGTGCAAGGACTTTGATATTTTACATGGGTATCTCCTTTGAGAAGCATTTTCCATGGTACCTTTAATTTGATCCTTTGACGTTGACCTTTGAGTGGGACTCACGTCTTTTTAAAAGCGTAAATCTTGACCATATCTTTTGAATATAGAATGCGTGGACTTCAATCTCCTTTCCTGTTTCTGACTACCTGACTTCACTCTAAACCAGCAGCCGGGTAGGTTTATCGTTTCGTCTCATTTACTGCTTGTACTACCGGTAGTCTTCCGATAAATCATTTGGTACATGTACATAGCGTTGGGAAATTCCAGTACCCAACCAAGACTTGATGTTTCGATGTCAGGAAATTTGTAATCGGGCCTTTAATCGTCATAATTCCAAATGTATGAACAACTTCAGTCCGTCTTTCAGATGAAGCGTACATTCGATTGCGTAGCAGATATGGATATTACTTGGTAGGACTGCTGGTCCTATGCCTTGCCATCCTCCTTTTTCAGGAACGAGACGGTTTTTCAAATCTCGATAAATTTTGTGGGGCCAATACAAAAATCTGTTATTGTTAGAAGTTTTAATATGTTTTTTACGCGACTGATTTAAAGAAATTTGAGGTTCCCCGCTTTCGTTGCCTTTGTTGGTAAGATGTAGTTTTTTATGGCATATTGCGTCAAATTTGAACGCCCTTTCTTATGTCAATCAAAAGTTATCGCCGAAGTTATTTTTTTTTAATTAGGTCAACCATGAAAGCTAAGGTCAAGGGGTCAGAAATCAGAACATGCTTTAAAATATATTGTCAGTGGAAATGCAAATGACAAATATGAAAGCCCTATGTCTTCTAGATATCAAAATTTATAAGGAACAAGAGGTGTTTGTGAAACACTATACGCCCGAGGCAACAAAGTTGGAAAAGGCTTTTTTAGGTCACAGTCAATGTCACAAGGTCATTGACTTTTGGTGTCATTTGAAAGAACTAAATTAGTTGAGTATGAAAACCAAATATGAAGTCTCTACCGGTGTCTCATATAGTTCATGTTATGGAAAAGGTTCGAGATTTTTTTAGCATATATGTCACACTCAAGGTCACAAGGTTATTTACCTTAATGTAATTTGAAAGAGCTTCATTAGACGGGAGTATGCATACTAAATATGAAGTTTCTATGTCTCACGGTTCAAAAGTTATATCGAAGGTTAAAGTTGACAACAGAAAGACAAACAAACAGGACAAAAACAATAAACGCCTCGGATCTATCGATTCAGGAGCATAGTAATGTTTTTGTATAATTTTGTCAGACATCAAGGACACGTTTAGAAGGTCAAAAATTACCCAGTATACTGTATTTAGAAAGGTATAGTCACAGATAATACACGTATTTAAAATGAAAGCCCTATCTCTTCTTATTCAAAAGTTATGGTCAATTTTAAATAGCGTACTAGTATTTAGAAAGGTCTTGTCACAGGCAAATCACAGGTCTAATATAAGAGCCCTATCTTATCTCAATCTAGCTGCAGATCTGTAGCGTTATGGTTTTATATATTTGTCCTTGACCATAACGCTACAGATCCCGTAATGCAAAACAAGAGGCCCACGGGCCTTATAGGTCACCTGAGTATCATGTAACAACTTTCCAGCGATTGTATTTTGTTCGTGTTTTAAGCCAAAAGCCATGAAATTCACGAATTTTGAAAGAGGCACCATTGCTTATCAAAGGGCAGATTTCAAAGCATTAATTTATTTTTAGTCAAAGTACCCCCTTGGTACCCCTGACCCAGCAGCCCTGAAATTATCTATTTTGAAAGAGGACCCTTTCTTCATTATAAGGCCAGCATTTTTTTTTATGTTTAGGTTTGAGTTATGAACATGAGAATAAAAAAGTCCCGAAGGAAAAGGAAATAAATTTTTTTGATAAATCAATTATTAACATTTGTACATTCTTTTTTTATGCTATCCTAATAGGCTCTTTACCACTGGACACATAATGCTTACAAATAGGAAAGTAGAACATTTAATTGCTTATTTCATCATCTGCCAGTTTGGGCCAGTTATATAAATTTTGTGATGTTGATCAAAATATATTTTAAAAAATCAATTCTTTAAAAGTCTTTCAATACATCTTCATTTTCTTAATATGTGTTAGGTGAATGTGTAGACATTGTTCTAAAATTTACTTGATGCCTAAAATTATAATTCCTATCATAAAACAGACAGGAAGTATTGGGGAGTAGGGTCAACATTTTTTTAAATAAGTGTAAAATAATTTTTCTGGCTGATACAAATGATACTACATATATTTGTATATTCTTGCCTTTTAATAGTTGAATTTTTTTTTATTTCTTCACTTCAGGTTATTGTTTATTTCTTCCTCAAATGGACTTCACTTCTCCCATAGTTTTATTCATTACATCTGATGCATAAGCAACCATTTTCTGAAGAATGATGCTTAGACTGTAAGCTATAACAGAGACCTAAACAATGTCCCTGGCAATATGCAATAGCTACCACGGGCAGTTTAAAACCTGGGGGAGGAAAATAATTTACAGTTACTTTTGAAACGAATACATAATTATCTCACCAGCATGTCATTGTGCAACAAAGTCGTCAGCATTTTATTTGTCCTTTGAACGGGTGAAACGTTTTGAATGGCACTCTTATCGATGAATTTTACACTAAACCATGCTAAATTCTTGGATCTAGCTTTATTTACCCGCCGTTTCATCTAAAAACCGGAAGTGCGAGTTCGTAAATTTGAAATCTCGATCCCGACTCAAATTTGATATCGGAAAGAAAAAAAATTGTTTTATTTTTTTCTAAAAGTTCAAAACCTTGAGCGGAGGGTTTGTAAAACTGAAAATAAAATAAATCCTGGCCTTAGATATGTAATTAGATCATTAGCATATTAACCAAGAGCAAAGGATAAGATGTTCAAAGAATTCATACATTTCACTATATAATCATTAGAGCCCCACCCTAAAACAAGAACCCCTGACCCTGGGGCCATAAAATTCACAATTTTGGTAGAGGCACTCTTGCTTATCATAACTATGTACTTAGTTAGTTTATTTAATACCCAGGAGCAGAGAAGAAGATTTTCAAAGAAATAATGCATTTTCACTACCTACTTATTTAGCCCCGCCCTAGCAATAGAACCCCTGACCCTGGGGCCATGAATTTCACAATTTTGGTAGAGGACTCATTGCTGATTACAATCATGCAAACAGTTTGACTGTTTGACGTCCAGGAGTAAAGAAGAAGATTTTTAAAGATTGCACTAATTTTAGTGGTTTTGGCCCCACCCCTCAGGCCCCAGGGGGGGCAGGGATCATGAAATTCACAATTTTTGTTCCCCTTCACCCATAGATGCTTTGTACCAAATTTGGTTGAAATTGGTTCAGTGGTTGCAGAGAAGAAGTTGCAAATGTTCAAATGTTAACGCACGACGAACGACGCACGACGCACGACGACGGACGAAAACAGATAGCAATAGGTCACCTGAGTTTACTCAGGTGACCTAAAAAGATGTAATTTACGATGCAATATTTTTTTGCGCACTTTTTGGGAGAATTTCTCCATTTTTTAGCATTGGTCAATCAACTACCATTCACATCCTAATCCTAGTAGAAAGATTCTGTAGCCAATATGTATATTTTATCCACTTCCCAACCCTTTATAGTCGTCTCTACAAGTGATAAACTCGCTTGATCAAAAATTTTCGTTAGATTGCAGAAAATTCACTTCAAGCGATTTTATTGCCTGTAGAGACAACAATGGTAAATTGCACCTTTTTTGTATTGCGGGATCTGTAGCGTTATGGTCAAACACAAATACCGTATATAAAACCATAACGCTACAGATCTGCAGCTAATCTCAATCACATGTCATGACCAATTTCTTGAGAAGTAGGTCAAAGTTCAAGATCGTGAGATCAAAAATCATAGTGTATTTAGAAAGTTTTTATCACGAGTAATATACATCTTTAATATGAAAGTCCTATTTTTTCTCATTCTAAAGTTAAGGGCAATTCAATGTTATGTTATTTTTTTTAAAGTAGGTCGAACGGACAGAACTACAGACTGACAGGCCGACAGACGAATGAGATTTAAATGCCCCCCTCGCTTTCGGGAAAGCGGGGGACAAAAATACGCCAGATATACTCAGTACCCGCAACACAGAATAAATCGTGATACCACACAGGCGCGGATCCAGAAATTTTTTTCCAGGGGGGGGGGGGGGGG
>PRKT01000010.1:3245491-3276800 GCA_003671525.1 Saccostrea glomerata | reverse complement strand
CACCCCCCCCCCCCCCCCGACCCCCCTCTAGATCCGCGCATGCCACACAAAGCAGTCCTGATCGGATAAATTAAAAAATCCTTAAATTTTACGCACGAAAGGTTTTTTTAAAGATTTATTTACGGTATATCCCATAGTTCCCTGCATTGCATACTGTAGTGAATCAATATGCAGTATTTGGATGTTTACATGCTATGTTGAATCAAAATTTGTCTAATAACTATAGTCAAATATTTCAAACCTGGAATTACACTACATATATACTTACCTGAACTTCATTGAAAGGTAAATATTTTTATTTACAATGAATTCTGTTCAGTAAAATAAAAAAATAAAACAATTTGCGGAAGTAAGACTATACATGTACATACATGCATGTATATTTTATTACGGGAATGGTCTCTGAGCTATGCAGAATATATATACATTCCACTTTGATTTTAAGCAAGGACAGACAGGAGTCCGTAGATCTATGTTTCATGTATAATATTCATGTTAAATCACTTTTTTTTAAAAATGTGATCTGGTTACAGCTTTTGATGTATGCTATTTTAAGCTCTGTGCTCTTGAATAAACTTGCAAGAATCTACGAAAGCCCAGAAGGCTCATTCGAGATTCGAATTTCGAAAAACGAGATTCGAAATTCAGGATTCAAAATCGAGTTTGTTTTTCAATACCGGGCATTTAGAGACGATATGAATTTCTTGCAATCTTGGTACAGTTTACGGAAGTTCAATGGGGTCTTGTTTTCGAATTACCTAATTAATGAAAAAGGTAACAACGGGTATCTAAGCAGCTTCTTGTTAATCCCCCCCCCCATAAAACTTGTTACCCTTTGTCAGAGAGGGCCTGGAATTGTTTTAAACCAACCGTGACGATGACGTTAACTAACGCGAAACAGAGTTATGTTACGTGCGGGTTATTCGTCCTGCCATTTCTTAAATCGCAACCCTACTATCATAAAAATCGCCTTTTATACAGTAGACTAATATAATCATGCACACGAAAAATGAAAGAAGAAAAATTCCGCAATTTGGTTTTTTGAGCCAGTCAACTTACTGTTGTGTTCCTCTCACTGGCGCATGCGCGCGTCGTATGACTAATTTTTTGGTGTGGTTACCCATGCCCAATATAGCCATAGTTTGAAAGATACTCACTTTGATAAATTCCATGCATAGGAGAAATAACGATCATGGCAGATGTGCAGGAGAGACAATCAAGATAATGAGAGTTTTCTATTTTCACTTTTGGGGGGTATCGTCATATGAGCTTCAATAACTCATGAATTATTGGACAAATTCAAATGGGATTTTGATTATCTTTTTGAAAGATGATTTTAAAAGTTAGATAGGAATACTAAAAAAAAAATTGAAAGAAAAAAGGACATTAGTTTTAACATAGGATTCTTACCAACACACATTGTTTAAGAGTTGTAAAATGTGCTTTATAAATAATAATTTATTTCCTTACAACGTGTATTGGTAACAATCCTTTGTTAAAACTAATGTCCAAATAACTGTATCTCACTTCTATTCTCAATGACCGTGTAGTGTAGGGCAGCGCCGCGAGAATTCCATCGGCATCGAGCGATCTAGCGCGCTGTTCCTGTACTGCTAGGAGACAGATTCCGTAGGTCGAGAGTTCAACCTCGGGCTGGGGCGGAAGTGGGTATCCATACAAAAGTGAATTTCTTTGTCCTTTCTATATTAATATTAAGTCAACTTTTGCATAGCTCAAACACCTTTCCCCTAAAAAATTACTCTGTTCTGTGATAGATAGCTTAACGTCAGATTGGGGCTTGAGTTAATTATACAAAGTGTTTATACTGATCTAGTATTGGTTGGGTTATTGATCCGGGGCATATATTGTTTTTGTCCTGTTTGTTTGTCTGTCTGTTGTCAACTTTAACCTTCGCCATAACTTTTGAACCATGAGAGATAGGGACTTCATATTTGGTATGCATACTCCACTAATTAAGCTCTTTTAATTGACACCAAGGTCAATGACCTTGTGAACTTGATTGTGACCTATATGCTTAAAATAGCTTTTTCGAACTTTCGCTACAACTTTTGAACCATCAGAGATATAAAGACTTCTAATTTGGTATGCATAATCCACTAATTAAGCTCTTACAAATGACACCAAGGTCAATGACCTTTTGACCTTGACTGTGACCTATATGCTAAAATAGCTTATTCGAACTTTGTTGCGCCGGGCGCATAGTGTTTCACCAAACACATGTTGTTTAATTTTAAAATTAAAACAATTTTTGTTTATGCATAAATATTCTTTCACACAATTGGCAGTGAAGCATAATATAGAAAAGGTAGCGCGTGTCCATGATCATGTGATAGAAGTTAGAAAATCCATATTTTTGACATTATCCTGAAACGAGCTTTATGTAAGACTCACAGAGGCCAGTAACATACTTAATTAGATTTTACATAATCACTACATATCGTATATACTTTTGTATATACAGTAATATGTACATTGTAAATCCTGTATTCCAAATATAGTATGTTACCGGCCCCTGTGACATAATAGTACATGTATTTGTAGGGCTGGGCAATAATATCGATATTTCAATATATTGCAATACAATGACAAAAAATATCGTATCGCAATACGATTTTGTAATATTGATATATTGGCAATATGCTTAAATTAAGGAATTTTGTCATTAAATATAAAAATGGACTTATTAAAGTTTGTTATTAAGCCTAACAGTACGACAGAAGTTGTTTCGTGGGAACATTTCAGAGAATAACTTTAATGAAATCAACAATTTTTTTGTCTGTGTTGGTTACTTATCATAGCTATGTACATTCTGCATGTAAATTAAAGTAAATATAGGAAGAAAATGCCATTTAAATTAAATTGAAAATATTGCAATACATATCGCAATACAGTTACAAATATCGCAATATATCGCAATACGAAATCTCGGGCCAATACCCAGCCCTATGTATTTGTCTACGAATTTTATGGAAACCACTCATATATTCACCATGCAGTATCATTTTCTTTTAGCATAGTTAGCGATGGATGGAACATCATCTGCCCAGGATGTCTTAAGATGTGACCTTTGTGAAAATAATATAGCGGAGATGTACTGTACCTTATGTCCCTTGAATCTATGTAAGTCGTGTGTTGGGGAACACCTCTCCGACGATTCCAAAAAGCATTCTGTAATAAAAAATGAACTGAGAAAAACGACAGTAAAATATTCAAAGTGTAGATTTCATGAAAATGAACAATGTGAGTTGCATTGTCAAGATTGTGACATTCATGTATGTTCAAAATGCATTGTGTCTGATGTCCACGAAAGACATAAATTTGTGAAAGTTGAGGAAATCTACCTTTTAAAGCAGGATGTTATTAAAAAAGACAACGAAGAACTTGAGGAATTGATATACCCAACGTATGATGATATTGCAGCTGACTTAGAGAAGCAGATTGGTGATTTAGATAAACATTATGACGGGCTTACAAATATTGCAATTAAACAAGGAGCATACTTACACCAGGTTGTTGATCAATGCACAAACCGATTCAAAGACGAAATTATAGTAATGAAAAGAAAACACGGGGATGTGTTGAAAAAGAATTTGAAACACATAAAACAGAAAATGGACAACATATTGCAAGAAGTTACTCAAAACAATGAAGTCCTAGATTCTAAAGACTTCTCTCAATTGTTTTCTTACAAATCTGAGAACAAAGAATACAAAATATTACCCCCTAAAATAATTTCAACTCACGCGGTGTTTCTGCCACATAAATTAGATGAGGACAGATTTTATGCAGAGTTCGGCTCATTGAGTCCATTCACTGTTTCAAGAGATGAACAAGAACACGTGCTTAAAAAGAGAGAGGTTCTAGCTTCTCCACCTCTTGCACAGCTGCTAGATGAGCCTGTTATTGTAAAAGTTATAAAAACAGATTATGAATATTTAGAAAACGTGTGCTTAATAGGTGAAGGAATATGGGTAAGTGGACGGTGCAGGATTATAAAGTGTTTAAACATACAAGGAAGGATTTTGCAGTCCTGTAACATAATGTCAGATAAATGGCCAAATGACATAGCACTGATGCGTGATGGAAACTTAGCTTATATCGATGGTTCAATAAGTGCTATATTTAATGTTATACATGGACTATCCATCGAAATGATTAGACGATCTGGATGGTTGCTGCTCAGTATTTGTTTCACATTTTCTGATGACCTTCTTGTTACCATGTGCAATACAACAAGGAAGGAGGCCAAAGTTGTCCGCTTCTCGAACAATGAAGAGAAACAAACAATTCAGTTTGACGATGAAGGTAAACCTCTATATTCAGGTGATTCTAGCCGCAGTAAATATATCTGCGAGAACAAGAACCACGACATCTGTGTTGCTGATTATGAAGGAGAAGCAGTAGTAGTTGCAAGTGAAACTGGAAAATTCCGATTTAGATACACCAACAAAGATTCTCCTCTTCGTGCACCTTATAACCCAGTTGGCATCACAACAGACAGTCAGAGTCAAATCTTGATAGCAGATTTTAATAATAGTTGCATACACATCATAGACTTGAATGGACAATTTCTTCGATATATAACCAGTTGTAAACTGACAGCACCGTATGGTTTATGTGTGGACGAAAATGATAACGTTTTTGTTACTGATTTTGTTTATGGAACAATTACCAAAATTAGATACATGAAATGAACACATGAATTCAAAGTGAAATGATATCGTTATATTTTCAACATATATAATAGAGTCTTGAAAAAATAACACTCTTGTGCTAAATGATTAAGATCTTGACTAACCTCTATGTAGTTCGTTTCATGGATCGGTAAAATCCTGCATTGAAAAATGTTTTGACAGAGCATAAAACGAGCGATCATTGGTACCAGTAATAAAAGTACCCAGAAGTACAGAGAGCCGGGCTCATTTACAGACTAGAATGGATTTCTTTCATGAATCACGTTTATATTCTGATGAAAAAATTATTTTAAAACTATCAATATAAATGATAAGACACTGACAGTGAGTTTTTCAATCCTAATACCACGGTCCGATTTTGTCAGAATCAGAATTAATCTGGTACCGCAGCTGAATGTAAAAAAGGCCAGTCTGGTTCCCCCTCCTGCTTTACCTCGTATGTGTTGAGAACTACGGTAACACTGATTATCAAAAATCCTTACGCTAATGAACTATGTTCTTTGACTTATGAAGTTTTCAAAGTCATTACTACTAATGTTTATTTTATATAGATAAAACTTCGTTTTATTTTTGTTGCTTTATTTAGCGTTTGTATTATCTCAAAAGCGGTTGAGAGTAAGAACTAAATTTTTGCACGTAACTTTGAAATGGCGACTATGGGGTTAACATCCTGCCTTGAACAGGATCACATAAGCCGGCAATTGCTTTTTGAGCAATAAGCCCGGCTAACAATTGCTCTTTGAGCAATAAACCCGGCTAAAAACCAAGAAATATGAATAACGCCAGCTCAACTGGACAGCGGGGGTACTTATGGACTATTTTCAATTCAAAAGAAACAATTTTGTATCTTAAAACTATTCAGTGGGAATGGAAAATATCATAATAGCGCCAAAAAATACGCAGCCGAAATTATAAGGTTAAAATGTTATACTAGTATTTGAAAATCTCTTGATATTATTTTAAGACTTCTAAACACTCATTTTTATAGATAAGCTGTTAGTTTTCAAAGATCTATATACTTACTTACTTACTTAGGCCTGTTGTTTTGTGACGATTCTAGGCCATCATACATAAGATTTGCAAGAATATTAACCAAACCATACACATTTTTTCAAAGTGCGTTAATATGGTCGATATATTTACATCCACTGAATATTTCCTCCATTGTTTCTTAAGAAAACCCATTGCGTTAATCACTGCATGAACTACATTAGGCATGTCGCCTGTACAGATTTCTTGATCAGTGGCTGTTCCAAAAATGAAACGTATTAAAACGTTCGCAACATTAACACAATAATTAATCTTTTTAATCCTACTTTTAATGGTTATTTGAACAGATATAAATATAAACAATAAAATGCCTTCTTTGTTTGTTATTACTGGAATTAACGGAAGCAGCTGTTGCAGAAAAAATACATAATTTTTTTCTGCAATAGCTGCGACCGTTAATTCCAGTAATAACAATTAAATTAACGCACTTTGAAAAGAAATTTTATTTTTTCAAAGTGCGTTGATTTGGTCCCAAATTTAACGCACTTTGAAGTGCGTAATTTTTCAAAGTGCGTTGTAACATGGCACGCTGACTGGTTTCCGTTCATTTTTCAGTTTAAGATGCCAAACCTTTTAAACCAATATTTTGTTATTGTGTTCCCTTTAGCTATATACATGTACTCATAATACTGTTATTTAAATCTCTCATGTCTGATCTCATCTTCGCCTTATTCTAATTATTTAATTTATTTATCCCTTCTTAATTTGGGAAGGGGGATGATAATATCTATAACGGTTACTCACCATTTATGAAATATGTCTGTACATTTCGTATTCCTTTTTATAAACTTGCATAACATAATTATTTTGTCTATATATCTAGAATATAGAATACCATATAAAACATATAGCTAATATGTACGTTTGTACCCTCTCAATAATAAAGTAAAAACATGACTTTTTGTATTTGCTTGTCGAGGAATTTTTGGTCGTTGATTGCCCCCCCCCTAACTAAAAAGATATTGTTGTGACCGGGGTTATCGTCCCTAATTGAGATTGTTTCTTATGGGCCTGGTATTGTTGTCTTGACAAGTTCCCGTAGATAAATAATGACATCAACGTGATCAACAGCAGTTTTAATAAATAATATTTAGTATTATCCAATAAAAAATACTATTTAAGTATATCTAGAAATAATTTCGACATAATGATGATTGAAATTAAATAATGTTTTGCAATAAAACTAATAAACGTTCATTGACTCAATAAATCAAAAATCTTCTTCTCAAGAACCACTCCTGTCAACGCGCGATCGGCAACGCTGATGCGATCGGCAACACAGATCAAAACATTGAAGAAGAAAGTATCGTAGGTGGTAAATTAAAACAGTATTGCAACGGTTCCTGGAAGTATTATCTAAATATTTTTAGAATTAAAACTACATACATAATCCTCAAAACAAATTTTAATTGGAAAAATTGACAAAAGAGAGGCGATCGTCAACGACGTACATCTTTTTATGAAGCGATCGTACAACATGGAAAAGGCGATCGTATAACACACGAAAGAAGAATAGCGCAAATCTGAGATACTTCTTGTCAGAGAGTTTATTTTGATGTATAATATATATTTTACATTTAAATTAGGCAGTCAGTCATTGTTATATATCTTTTTTAACTCTTAAAATTGTCTTACATTAATATTAGAAAACAGAAATTAAAGTTACCTATACATAGATTAAGCTTAAGGGTTCCATGGAGTTTTCAATTCTCTTATAGAGTCGTTGCCGATCGCCAAAACGTTTGCCATGAGTTCACTTCAAACCGTTATTTTGACGCTCTCTGTTTGATGACGAACTTCAAATCGGAAACATTTATGATTTACCCATGTAGAATATTGCATGTGTGCCTTTTGGATTGTTGGGTGTACATAATAAGGTAAGAAATACCACTTAAACGAGCTTCGTGTGTCACGTTAGGGCATTCATGTTCAAGGAAAACTTAACTTTACAAAAGATATGGTGATTTTTAATGCGCAAAGGACTTGCATGCATGGTGTTAAACATGCCTAGTTGCACCTCAAAAATCAGAAATGTTTAACGAGGCTGGGGGGTGGCAGCCATTTTTAGACTATTTCAATCACCTATAAAAGGAGAGCTCCATATAAAGATATAAAAAATGATCAAATTTTATAACTAAAATCTTTGAATTTTTTTCTTTGTCAAATGATAGTTGACAGCTAAAGATACCGTATCTAAAAAAAATAAGTAAAATCTGGTGGTTAATTTGGGATTAATTTGTTGACCAACCAGCCTCCTTAAGCAAAATCGCGAAGAAATATGACAAAATATTGTTTTATTTAACCCCATCTTCCTCATGTAGTAGCATTTAACTATCTGTGTTGCCGATCGCATCAGTGTTGCCGATCGCGCGTTGACAGGGCTGAGAACCACTGGGTCAGAAAAGCTGAAACTTATGTGGAAGCATCCTGGGATAGTGTAGATTCTAAACTGTTTAAATCATGACCCCCGAGGGTTGGTCGGGGCCACAATAGGGATAAAAGTTTTACATAGAAATATATAGGAAAAATCTTCTAAAGAACTAGTGGGCCAGAAAAGCTGAAACTTATGTGGAAGCATCCTGGGGTAGTGTAGATTCTAAATTGTTCAAATCATGACACCGGGGTTGGTCGGGGCCACAATAGGGATAAAGATTTACATATATAGAAATATATAGGAAATAAAAAAAATTTCCTCTCAAGAACTATTTGGCCAGAAAAAATTAAACTTTTGTGGAAGTATCCTGGGGTAGTTTAGATTTTAAATGCTCCAAATTATGACCTGTGGGGTCTGATCGGGTCACAATAGGTATTACAAGGTGGGAAATCTGGTTAAGAATAGCATGGTCAAAGCTTCTCAGGTGAGCGATGTGGCCCATGGGCCTCTTGTTAAATTATTCTTTGACTACCCCCATACTGGCCATTGGTACTACCCTTACCCAATCTGGAACTAGGAATGCTCTGCACCCTTGCCTCACAAAAAAATTTGAGCCTAGTTACGGCCTTGGATTGCTTTTTCTATATGGTATAAAAGTAAATATTTTTTAAGTATATGCAACGTACGAAAAATTTTATTTTTAAGATGAAAATAAAAATTTGAGACAAACCTATAATATTAATATTAAAGATTGTTTAATATTTTTTAAGGAATCTAAATTAAAAAAAAATCATTAAAGATGCCTATCAACATAATAGATGACGATATTGCCCTCGTTGTTATTGACAACGGTTCAGGGATGTGCAAGGCGGGCTTTGCTGGGGATGACGCCCCGAGGGCCGTTTTTCCCGCCATCACAGGAAGACCCAGATATGATGTAGGGCTTTCAAATATCAATCTTCGAAATCATTAAACACAAATTAGTTTGATAAAGTTTGTGTTCAAACCAGTAAAAAAAAATTAATAAATACAGCTAAGAAAATTGTAATTTTTTATGCAAGCATGTGTTACATCAAAGTTTTGCAATTTAGGAAATTCAAAACTATCTATAAGATTGTTATAGATAGTTTTTAATTTCCTAAATTGCAAAACTTTAATGTAACACATGTTCACAGATTGTAATGGCGGAAATGGGAGTCAAAGATTGTTACATCGGCGACGAAGAACAGAACCACAGAGGTGTGTTGTCTCTGAATTATCCCTTGGAGCACGGAATCGTCACAAACTGCATGGGACGACATGGAAAAGATTTGGTACCACACTTTCTACAACGAACTGCGGGTGGCACCCGAGAACCACCCGGTGATACTAACGGAAGCGCCACTCAATCCCAAAATCAACCGGGAGAGAATGAACCAGGTATTAACTTGATCCCCTTATTAAATTATTATTTTTATAATTTTCATTTGTTTTAGATTGCTCCAATCGTCTCAAGCCACGGTCGACCCGCATTCTGCATACCGGTATCTCTCCAGAATGGGTGAGGATCGTACAATTTGGCCTTGGTTTGCGACGATGGATTGCAACTTGACAGAAAATTTCTGTTCAATCTATTGAGTGTAATTTAGTCCCTAAATCGATACTTGTAAAAATGTAGAATGAGATATTCGTTTATTATAGATCATGTTTGAGACATTCAATGTCCCGGGGTTTTACGTCAGCATCCAAGCGCTCCTTTTTCTGTATGGCTCTGGAAAAACTACCGGGATCGTGTTCGATTCGGGAGATGGAGTTTCCCATATAGTTCCAATAATACGGGGGTAAGGTTTTACATTAAAATTTGAAAATAAAATTGTAAAAATGCTTCGCAATATTTTTTCTTTAATTATATTCCTTGAAAGAATTTTTTTATTTATGAAATAATCAGACATAATTTATTTTTCAACTTGACAGGCTACGCTCTTCCCCATGCCATAAGGCGAGTTGATTTAGCAGGTAGAGATTTGACCAAATATTTACAAAGAATACTTCATGAACGTGGATACAACTTCGATAACTCAGGTGTGATTCCAATTAATTATTTTTCTATTTTTTTTATCTTATTAAATCTTGCATATGATCTTCGTTTATTTAAATATTTTTTGAAACCAGTTTTCAATTCCATTCTAGCTGAACATGAAATCGTTCGTGACATCAAAGAGAATCTCTGTTATGTGGCTTTGGATTTTGAACACGAGCTCTTTGCCTCATTACTATCATCCACCCTGGAAAAATCGTACGAACTTCCGGACGGACAAGTTATCACCATTGGATACGAACGATTCCGGTGTCCGGAAGTATTATTCCAACCAGCATTTTCAGGTGAGCTTTATGATCTCAAAAATCATTGAAAAATTTAGATCAGAGTTTTGAGCTTTTAATGAAGTTTCGTTTTTAGCTCACCTGAGCCGAAGGCTCAAGTGAGCTTATCTGATCACATTTTGCCCGTCGTCCGTCCGTCTGTAAACTTTTCACATTTTCGACTTCTTCTCAAGAACCACTGGGCCAAATTTGACCAAACTTGGTACAAAGCATCCTTGAGTGAAGGGCAAGTCCCCTCACAAGGGGGTATAATCAAGAAAAGACTAAAATAGGGTGGGGTCATTAAAAAATCTTCTTCTCAAGAACCACTGGGCCATTTAGCTGAAACTTATGTGGGAGCATCCTGGGGTAATGTAGATTCTAAATTGTTCAAATCATGACCCCAGGGGTTGGGCGGGGCCACAATGGGAAACAAAGTTTTACATAGAAATATATAGGAAAAATCTTTGAAAATCTTCTTCTCAAGAACCACTGGGCCAGATAAGCTGAAACTTACAGGAAAGCATCCTGGGGTTGTGCAGAGTCTAAATTGTCAAAATCATGACTACTGGGGGTTGGGCGGGGCTACAATCGGGAATCAAAGTTTTACATAGAAATATGTAGGAAAAATGTTTGAAAATCTTCTTCTCAAGAACCACTGGGCCAGAAAAGCTGAAACTTATGTGGAAGCATCCTGGGGTAGTGTAAATTCAAAATAGTTAAAATCATGACCCCCAGGGGTTGGGCGGGGCCACAATCGGGAATCAAAGTTTTACATAGAAATATGTAGGAAAAATCTTTGAAAATCTTCTTCTTAAGAACCACTGGGCCAGAAAAGTTGAAACTTATGTGGAAGCATCCTGGGGTAGTGTAGATTCTAATTTGTTCAAATCATGACCCCCGATGATAGGGCGGGGCCACAATGGGGAATCAAAGTTTTACAATGGGAGATCCAAGCATCCTATGGTAGTGTAGATTTCAAATTGTCTAAATTATGATCAATTTGGTAGGGTGGGGTCACATTATGTATTACAAGGGGGAAATCTGGTAAAGAACGGAATGGTCAAAGATTCTCAGGTGAGCGATGTGGCCCATGGGCCTCTTGTTTAAAAAAAGAATTCAAAGTTAACTAATCATTACTTTGATACACTGTATTTATCTTCACAGGTCGCGAATGTGGTGGTATTCATGAACAAATTCATAACTCTATTATGGGATGTGATATCGACATCCGGAGAGACATGTACAGTAACATTGTTCTTTCCGGGGGATCCACCATGTTTCCGGGTATAAAAAACAGACTGACCAAGGAGCTAACAGCCATCTCACCAAGTTCAGCTAAGGTTTAGATCAACGCTGCACCTGAGCGGAAGTACTCGGTTTGGATAGGCGGATCAATCCTGGGTTCTCTCTCCACCTTCCAACAAATGTGGATCACCAAACAGGAGTACGACGAATGCGGGCCCGAAATTGTTCACCGGAAATGCTTTTGATTTTTACCTTTTCTTTATGAACATTTTACTTACAAGTAATGATGAATTATGTTGCCATGCAGTACGGCCAAGTCTCTACCTCAGAATTTAAACAGACGGAGATAATTGTCTTCGCAGACAAAAACTCATTACTGCATGATGCTTTGCATCCCAATGTAGCCATGACTTGACATTTTGACAATATTCAAACAGAACTGTTGTGGATAACAGGAGATTCCAAATGCTTGTGGGTGTGTCTTTCCCAATTCAAATATTAAGCGTACATCGGATGCTTTCAAGAATGAAAGAGGAGATGCACGAATTGTGTGATTATAATCGTAATTAAAAACTTTTTCGTTTATGTTCAAATGATATGTATACATACATTTATTGCTATTTATTGAATTTCATAAATGTAATAAAACATATTTTCAAATAAATACATTGCTGTTTACTTATTTCTGCATGTAGTGTATTGAGCTCCATTGAAGTGTTGAAACATTTTAAAAGAAATTGCTCTTTAAATCTTGAATCAAAAGGTGCCAAAAGAGAATTTAAGCTCATGATTTATGATTGTTACTATATTCATTTTCGATATAAAAAAATCTGTTCTTAAAGGAAACATTAAAAAACTAGAGGTACTGTGAGCAATGAGCTCACTAAATAATACCCCCGCCTACCATATGAATATAATGGCAGTATCCATGTTTTGCTCTGAAAAATCCAAAATATATCTCAGATCAAAAAGTAAAATAGGAGGTCACAATGGCAATATGTAATAAAGATTCTGTGAAAGTTTCATTAAATTTTCTTCAGTGGTATGAGTGGGAGTTGCGGATAAGAAATGTGTACCCCAAAGCGTAACAGAAGGACGGACGGACATACCGATTACTATATAATATACCCTCCCACTTTTCAAGCGGGTGTATAACAAGTAAAACAGAAGGTTTTTTTCCGGCGCTGAAGATGATAGACTCCGAATACTGCATACGTAAAAATTTAGCTCCCGTTTAATTTTCAAATTGGCGAATTAAAACGAGGGGGATTTCTAAGAAAGACAAGATGTGTTTGTGAAGCATGGATGCCCCAGTATGGCAGCTTATGGCGAGGACTGAATTTTCTAAAATGCATGTTTAACTCCAAAGGTCAGGGTCAAAAGTGTTGGTACCCAATGGATGGTCTTCTCACAAGATACCTGTGAAATAGGAAAACTCTAGTTCTAAATGTTCAAAAGTTATGGCCAAGGTTGAAGTTTTTAAAAAGTGGGTCAAACTCTAATTCCAATGTCAAAAATATTTATACCAACTGAAAGGTCTTTTTACAATGGATACACATTTTAAGTATGACAGCCCTAGCTCTAGCTCTGCTTCGTGTTATTTTCTCACACTTACAAATAACCCGAAGCAGAAATAACTATATACATGTACAGTGTAATTTGATCTACTTCAATCCGCATTTATACGTGCATAATTTTACTTACATTGGGCGTTGCATTATAAAAAATAGTATATATACATTGCTTTGATTTACAAAATTAAAATTGCGTATTATTTGATTATTTAGTCCTAGATACTCGCCCCTCTTAAAGATAAAAGGAACTTTCCTTTATTGCAATGAGAAATTGTTGAAATAAGGTCTGTAGAAACCGTGTCTATCCAAACTTTGCAAGTATAATATATATAATAGAAACAAATTAATAATTTTCTCTCTCTCTTTAAATTTTGGCTGATCAAGGAATTTTAAGGAAATCGGCCAAGTGCTTCTATTACTTTTTTGCTAAATAAATAACTCTAACAATTACCTCTGGTTCCCCGATTTGATTATATTTGTACACTGAAAACCTGAATTTCGGATCCTCTACTGGTTCAGGTTGTACGCATGTTTTTGAATTCGAGCGGGTCCAACCCAAATCTCGCGATATTTCGTTGACCTAATTTATAAGTATTTCGGCCATGATAGAGCGCCAAAGATGTAGTCTATGACGATGATGAAATGTCATCGATTGGATTGGATTGAAAGCTTCATACCTTCAATTAAATTTACAGTAAAATACCCAAAGCATTAAAGTTGCCGACAATCTTCATTCATTCCAGTCGGTAAGTGAAAGAATAAGTGTTTTTTTTTCGGGCATGTAAAGATATTTGTTTACCTAGCTCGCCATTTTACATGGCGCTAAAGATTTGTCGATGCATTTAAGCAGATATGAACCATTAATGACGAAAAAGCTAGAGATTAGCAGATAATTAAAATAAGTTAAGTTTGAGTATACATCATTACATTATTTTGTTGATTAATGGCCAATACTGATTATTGAAGGATCCCGAATTTCCTCGATGAGATCACATGGACTACCATTAATGGAATGATCATTTCAATTACGTGAATAATAAATTAAAAAAGATTATTCCAAGTTTTTTTTAATTTGACCTTAAAACTACAGATCCTGTAAATAAAGTGCAATTTATGACAAGATTTTTTTATACAGTTGGGGAAAATATCCTGAATATCCACTTTCCAGAAATGGTTAGTCAGATACCTTTCCCTAATCCTTGACACATTTGTAATCAAGCTGTATATTTTATATACCTCCTTCCCTTTGTAGTTGTTTCTACAGACCAATATTATAAACTTGCATGTAATGAATTTCAGACTTCTGACTTCTGGCATTGAGCAAGCAGGTTTTTTTCATATGGATAAAGATAAATTCATATTATTATACATGTTGATTAAAAAATGTGTCCAGAATTAGGGAGTAAAATGTAGTTTGCTGGAAAGTGAAGAAACTCTAGAAAGGGGAGAAATCTGCCCAACTACGCATAGAAAATCTAGCACCATAAATAGCACTTTATTTGCATTTACTGGATCTGTAGTGTTATGTCCAAAGTCTAACATATAAAACCATAGTACTGCAGCTTAAGCCCCTTGGTTGTTGTTGTTATTACTGTGTCATCATGATCAGCATTCTGTTGTTTGAGTGCTTAGAGATCAGATCCAATGTACATCACTTTCTGGTTACACACGGCCAGAAACAGGTTTAAAATCAGTCAGATTTCCTGTATAGAGTTAGACTACTTATAGTGATGAAACAATAGTCATCAATTGATATTCATTATATGATAGGTTCCTATCATCAATTTGAAATCAATTTCTGCTAAAAAATTCAATAAATTCTCAGGTTGCAAAAATTGCTGCTATGAACAGCGTCACTTTGTGCTATGGTCTATATTGTTTTATTTTGTATAAAGGCTTGTATAATACCGTATAATCCCTATTAACCGCCCCGGGCGCTTAGAAAATTGCGGAAAGGGGGCGGTTATTTTGATATTCTTACTAAAAGTTTGAATGTCATATTTTAACTTCAAGAAATCTTTTGAAAAAATAAAACAAATAACAGAGAATCCCTACAAGTTGTCTTACCTTCCTTTAAACTACAAGAATCCACTCAAATTATGCTATATGACTCATTTTCCCACTTCGAAATTAGGGAATAGACAAGGAGAACAAATTTTGTACTTGTATGTTTAACTTTCACTTTCAGAAATACATGATTAGGTCGTTCTAAAATCTTACTTTCAAGAATATTTTGTGTATGAGTTACCAAAAAACAAAGTTTCATTTTCACTTTCTTCATTATGGCGGACTTTTGATACGATTTTGGATGATTTTGATCACTGTAAAGGGGGCCCTTATTTCCTGACACATTGAAAAAGACCCAGGGGGGCGCTTATAGGGGTAGGGGCGGTTAATAGGGATTATACGGTATGTGATTTGTTTTATTTTCCTTTAGGTTTTTGCTTTGTGTCTGGTCATTATGCCACCGAACAAGAGTAAAAGACCATGCAGGGAGGAAGGAGAGGGTATGTAGTTCAAGGGAGATTATAACACTAAAGCATACACAGCCTTACACAGTAGATAACATTATTTAATGAATGCTTATAGAACAAGTAAAACAATCCTAGATTTGAGTATTATATACCCAGGTGAGGAGTGCCATGAAAGTTTATTTTTCTCATTCAGTCTCTAATTTTGTAGAAGTGGAAAAGAAAAACAAGAGGCCAAGACTAGAGCAAGAAGAAGAAGACATGGACATTGGTAAATATTTCCAAGGGAAAAATAAGGGATTAAATTATTCTAGTGAAAACTAAATTTGGAAATGGAAAATCAGATTTGACTTCTCATGGGTTGTATTGCAAAATAAGGTAATAAACTGTGGCATGATAGAAATTGCTAAGGTTTATTCATGAAATGTCAGAAGATTTTTTTATTGTCACAGCAGTTTAAAAAATATTCAACAAATCTCCTGTAAAACAAAAATAGAAAAAACACACACACAAAAAATTCTCTCGAATATTTTAATTACACAGTTTACAATCCCAATTAATTAATTAAATGTACAATCTAACCAAGATGGATTTCATGAAGTTAATTTCACTCTAGCTTATACAGATTACAGTATGTATTGCATCATGTATCTTCTTGCTTATATGAAGGAAATGGAAGGTATATTGCAGTATAACTATGATGGGTTGTCTCTCTTTGGTTAAAGTCTCAATCTAATTTTGGAAAGAAATGACAGCAGCTTGCCTGCTGAAATATAATCAATATTGAAAGTCTTTTATGATTTTTCAGGTGGATTAAGAAGTCCGGCATCATCCCACAACAAGCCAGCTGAGGTAAGAAATTTACTAGTTAATCCAAATACCAACTTTATATCACAGTTTGCATACCTTAGGTGATTTTCCAAAAAAAAGTTTAACATCATTAAATGATTTCTTTATTTAATACATGTAAATTAATGTTTTTATGTTTGATGCATTGTATATTTTTGGGCAGTGTAAACACTTATTTTTATGCACTGATTTAGCAACCATTGAGGTATAATATCACTTTGTGTTAGGACTTAGTCAATATTGTACTTCTATAATAGCTGAATCTATCTATTGACTTCAGAAACAATAACAATAGTATAATATGCATATTAAATGAATTTTTTTTCCAATTTATGACACATCCAGATTCTTATTTGGAAATATTTTCTTGTCTGATAGTTATTCCGTAAGGATCTGATTAGTGCTATGAAGATGGCTGACACAGAACAACTGGATGTAGAGGACTACCTCCTGATCGCTGACCCGTGGAGACAGGACTGGGAGAAAGGTGTCCAGGTGCCGGTCAACGAGGACGGTGTAAAGGAGGCCTGTATCAAGTAAGACATGAAAAAATCAAAAGTATCCTTTAGTTTGTTTACAATAAAAATGGAGAAAATTGGTTAAGGAAATGACTTTCGTATTTTATGGGGTTTTGTGTTTCTTCACATACATCAATGGAATATTTTGTGAGAGGCAAATTTGGTGATTTTTCCCAAAATATTGAATTTAATTTTTTCCAAAAAAATAGTTTTAGCAGAATGTGAAAATAATAGTAACCTCATGCATTGTTTGTAAAACTCGGTTATAGCGAAGTCCTGGGGATTTGTGAATTTAATTCGCTATATCCGTAATTCATTATATCCGTATAACGAATTCGTATAAACATATATAACTAATTCGTAATATCCATGTTTTCTTTCAAGTGTTACTACCAAATATGTTAGGGAAGCAAATACTACAAAACAAACCTTCGATAACTAAGGTTTTATTATGAATTGAATTTTATATACAAATGCTAAAAGAAAATAAAGTCAGTTCAGTTTATCAAATTTTGAGATCTTTGAAAGTTTGTTATAAAAGATGTAAATTTCATTATATTTAACCTCAACGGGACTGAAAATCAGTTCGCTATATCCGTAAATTCGTTATATCAGAGTTCGTTATAACCGTAAAATTTTACAAAGATTTGTGAAGGATTTTGCCGGGGACCCATAAAAACTTCACTATATCCGTGAATTCGCTATATCCGTGTACGCACTAAACGAGTTTTACTGTATTCAATTTTATCTGTCTCGACATCGTTGATAGAAATGCCAAAATTTAGTCCTTACCAAAATTTCTGCTAATACGGTAGATGATTAAACAGATATTTCTTTTGTAGAGAAGTGAAGGACAATGATAAAACAGGAGGAGATTTTAAAATGTAAGTATTTTACAGTGATTGTTACTTTCATTAATCTGTGATTGACTAGTCCTCTGGCGTAGACTTAGCTGCTAAAATATTAACTGTGACAATGAAAATGAACTCCTCTAAACGAATTGACAAGATTATTCAGTTAAGAATTGTCCATGGATATATGTCTTTTTTTTCTCTCAAAAATTAGACCAAGGAAATACCTACATGGTATGAAAGATGAAACATTCCAGCAAGGAATTCATGAACTGACAGGCATGCAGCAGCTAGCAGACCAGGTGATTCGGTATGATTTGGATGATCTAGATGTTTGCTGGTTAAATCTGGCAAACGAAGTGAGAGAAGAGACTTCAGAAATATTGATTGATGAATGGGTGATGGAACAAGTCATTGAAGCTCTGGAAACTCAGGTAAGGGGCTATAGTAGTACACTCTGTACAAAATGTTAATTAATATTGAATTTAGATACACTACCTTTTTAAATACTACTGTGTACAGGGTTATTTCTGCCCTTTCACACTTGCAAACAGTTTTGTCCCGTTTTAAATTCAACCAGTTATAGTTTTGCTTAGGAAATTATACTGTATTCTTTGGATTCGCCTCGTTTTAAATTCGCCCAATTGAAGGTAAGGCGAAAGAGGCGAAAATAAAATGGGGGCGAAAATTGTATAGAGTAGTTAATTCTTTGGTTGACATACTGTAGATCACTTATTTTTCGCGACACCTTATTTTCGCGAGATAGTTATTGTCTCTTATAAGGGAGACAAAATTTTCACGAATTGTGGTCATTACTCTATATAAACTAACGGAATTCTATTATAGCATACCTTCTCTCGTAATTTCGCGAAAATAAAGTTCTCGCGAATAAAAAGTGATTTACAGTAATTAATAATTATTTATTGAAAAGATGGAAGCTGCAATGAATATGTAGAGATGTCACAATACCATGTAGAAATATAACTTAGCCTAGATATGTTTGATAGAATGAATTTATCATTTAGTGCCATGAAGTGATGCAGATAAAAATGAAGACAGAGGAAGGTCTGGGGATTGAGTATGATGAGGACATTGTCTGTGCTGTGTGTGCTTCAGTAAGTATAGAGATGGAAAATCAAACATAATGGGATCAATTAAATTTCATCTTTTGCCAAGATTAAATGTTATAAACATATTTTTCTAAGCATTGCTTATACAAGCATTACTATTAAATTTGAATTTTCATTTCTTTATCATTGCTTTACTTTTGCTGTCTCTGTTACACAGCCAGAAAGTGAGGAATGTAATGAGATGGTTTTCTGTGATGGGTGTGACATTTGTGTACATCAGGTGAGAGGTCTTACAATGCAGCTTTCAAGTAATAGATATCCATGGTTTCAATATATGGAGAGTAAAATGCTTAATGAATGTATGGTTCAGGTCTTCAAAATCTTTTTGACATATCCATGGTATTCAAAATAACGAAGTGTCAGACTCAGATACCAAAGTTCAACTGTGATTTCTGATTTCAATGTAGGAGACTTTAATGTATTAATCTAAAATATTGAATTATATCAAACAAACATTTTTCAGGCCTGTTATGGTATCCAGAAGATTCCTGAAGGAAGCTGGTTGTGTAGAACTTGTGCCCTGGGCATCAAACCAACCTGTATTCTGTGTCCAAAGACAGGGGGTGCCATGAAAAGTACACGGTAAGGCTTTAGGGCCTGCGATTCTTGTCATTTCCTCTACAACCATTTTATAATGTATCAAAGAAAAATTGAAGATATATAAAAGTACAGAAGATCAAAAAGAAGTGTTTAATGGAAAAAAGTGAAATTTCCTTATGTAGAAATCAAGAAAATTTTAAAGTGGTTTCAATGTTTTTAATCATTTTTCATCTTTTCCCTCTTAATATTTTAAGCAATTATAATTCCTAATTTGGTAGGAGTGGTACAAAGTGGGCCCATGTTAACTGTGCTCTATGGATCCCAGAAGTCAGTATAGGGTGTGTGGAGAAGATGGAACCCGTCACCAAAATATCTCAGATTCCTGTAAGTTATCAGTATAAAACCTGTTACCTAGTAAAGGACAGTGCATTTGAGTTAACATTGATGAAATATGATCAAATTACACCAATTATAGTTTCAAAATGGTATCAATATTTAAAACGATAAGCTAAAGAGACTATCCTTGAATTTACACATCATGAAGATTGTATTTTTGCCAAATCTCAATAATTGATCCCCAAAAATTAATAAATGCAGGATGAAAAAAAATACATGTACAGTTTGTGTCATACATTATCGACTTGATGTGAATGGAGTTCAAGTATATAAAAATAATGCCTTTTACAATGACTTACAATTTATGAGTTGAATCTCTTTACAGGCTAGTCGTTGGTCGTTGATATGTTGTCTGTGTAAGGAGAGATGTGGTGCCTGTATTCAGTGCTCAGTCAAGTCCTGTAAGACAGCTTTTCATGTCAGCTGTGCCTTCCAGAATAATCTGGAGATGAAAACAATCCTCACAGATGAAGTAGCTGATGATGGTGGAGTTAAACTTAAGGTATGATAGGCTTGAATCAAGAGTATATAGTTAATTTCGCACATTTATTTCTTTATAAAGTCAGGATAGATACTTCTTTTTACACCCAACAAACTTTTTTCATGCTTTGTCTATAAAATTAACATGAAAATAATAGCCAGAAGTTATTAAAATTGTTTTATAATTCAAATTTTACAGTTTCTAGTTCCATGTTTTCCTGCTAGATAGATTTATTTTTTCAATTAAACAAAAAAAAATTTTACAGGCCTATTGTCCAAGACATAGCAAGAAGGGAGAGAGGAGGAATTCCGAGTCAGACTCAGAATCTCCCAGGAAGAGTATAGGAGGGTCCCCCAGAAAGGAACTGTCAGACGAAGAAATAGCCAAAATGAGGGCAGAAAAGTAAGTGTTTGTTAATGGATGGTATGATCTATATTTATCAGTGATGGATCTAAATATATTTGAAAATATCAGTTTATTCAACATGTGAAGAGATCTAGAGGGTTTTGATGTAAACATCCAGCTATTGTAAGTGTCCTAATTCATCTAATAGTAGAAGAAAGCACACTGAAAACTAAAATTTACAAACACGTAATTGGAAGTTTAAGGTTGATATCTAAAACACATACTGTAAAACTCAGTTATAACGAAGTCACTGGGATCTCTGTGAAATTACTGTGCTATATCAGTATAAGGAGTTCATTAAATTTATATAGCTGGGGACCCAAAATTACTTCACCATATCTGTGAATTTGCACTATCTGTGTTCGTTCAAAACGAGTTTTACTGTTCATGTAAATATCTCAAATACCATGTTCCAACAACTTGTTCTTAGTGGAAAAAAAAAAAAAAAAAAACTTGTTTTTAGTGTATTTTAAGCTCAGTATCTTGAATACTTGGTCATGATAACACATACTGACTGTTTATATTGGGTTTACAGAATGCAGCAGCTAAATGAAGATTTCTACACCTTTGTGAATGTCGAGGAAATTGCAAAGCAATATAACCTTGATGAGAGTGCTGTAGAAATGATTTGTGTTTATTGGAAGCTCAAGAGAAAGGTCAGTTTGAAAACACAAATTAAAAGCAGATAACATTTTGGTTCAATTTTGAATATCCTTCCATTTTAAAATTTACTTTCATGGCACAAAAGATAGTAAATCCTTAGATGGATCATATGCTACATGTATTAGATTTGTCCAATACATGTATATTTTTGAAGGATTTTAGAACCCTCTCTGATTATTTTTTTATCCAGGCTCAGTTTGACGTCCCTCTATTGACACCTAAGAAGGAAGAGGAGGACCTGCTGGAGAAACAACAGGAGGATTCTCTGGTGGCCAGAATGAAGATGTTTGTCCAGCTCAGGCAGGATCTAGAGAGGGTAAACTGATTCTACATTATATGTACAAACAGTGTTCTAAAGGTGGTACTCCAAACCACTCCATATAGGAAATGTAGTTTCATTGTTTGTAAGATGGTGCTCTATACTTCTCCTAAAGTCAGGATATGCACTTAAAGTAGTTATAAGAATATGCTCTGTTAATATTTTAAGAATCTATAGTTGGTTTTGAATTTATTTTGAACAACAAACCAAAGTGCTTCAGGAAGAATTTTTTTTAAATACTGATCTAATTAAGTGTCACTTTATGGCAAGATTCTCTTCTTCTTTTTGAAAAAGTGATAGAAAATAGCATTAAAGGAAATTACATCTTGTTCTCAAAGTGTAATGTTTGTTACATAATTTTCATTTTCCAGGTACGTAATCTCTGTTACATGGTGAGCAAAAGAGAAAAGATGAAGAAACAATTTTACAAAGACCGAGAAGCTGTATTCATGGCCATGAACAAAATGTTAACTAATACCAAGTTCAATTTGGCTCAAAGAGAAGTGAACAAAATCGTGGACATGTACCATTTTGATAGTATCTATGATACTAAGGTCTTAGAAACTGTGAGGATTCCTCCTGAAACTGCTGAGGATGAGGAAGATGAGGCAATGGAGGAGGAGGAGATGAAACCTAAAGTTGAGGATCTTCTGCTGATGCCTGCTGAAACAACAGAGGAAGATCCCAAGGATCAGAAGCAGAGTAAATTGAAAAAAGCAAATGCCAAATTACCAGATAAATCTCCGAAGTCTCGGATTAGGCAGAAGAAGACACTACGCAAGAGAAGTCGGAAAGAGAGCGAAACATTCAAGGAGATGTCGGATGATGGGGACACAGAAATGACTGATGTTGATTCTCTGTGCAGTGAACAGAGACTGACCGGAGAGTCAAGGTCTTTACGGTCTCAGAAGTCTCCGGGCAGCTCAGTGTGTGAAGTCGAAGTGGCAGTAAACCAGCACAAGAGAATCTCACCAGAGAAAACAAAGCAGAAGGAATACGTGGAGGAACTGAAACCACAAGTAGAAGTCAGGCAAAGGGCAAGAAGGGAGTCGTTCACAAAGGCAGAAAGGGAATTACGCAGAGTCACCAGGATGGAGTCCAGTGATGAATTGAGTGTCCCAGATTTAGTGACTAGTTCTAAGTCTAATGTGGTGTCTGACAAAGTGAAAGAGGAGGTTAGTGCCTACTTACAAAGCTCAAAACTTGTTATATCGGACAAAATAAAAAACAGAGTCCATAGGGGCTTGGAAAGGAGCAGGACACAAATTGCAAACATTGCAAGTGGCTATGTTCAGACATCTTTGGACACATTGTTCAAAAATAGACTAGGTACAAAATCTCCCATCGCTAAGTGTCCCAGCACTAGATCACCCACTCCAAAATCTCCTGTCTCACGTGTTCTCAATGAGATCTCACCATCTCGAACGAGACATGGTTCTAGCAATAGTATTTGTCGATCTCAACCAAGTTCTCCCAAAGAGACGAAGAACATTTCTGAGGGCATCTCAAATTCGATGGAAAAAAATCTCATCGGCAGTCCCCCAAGAGAAACACGAAGTGTACGCAGGCGTATTGATAACGTGTTTGATGTATTTCACTTGGACTTCGGTCGGAAGAGCAGCAGAGAGAATTCACCAGAGAGTTCGGTGCAAAGTTTTAGACAGCTTAGGTCCCTTTCCCCAGCCTCTGTAAACAGTGAGTTGGTGGATGTGGAAAACCTTTACGAATCTGATAATACTCTAAAGCGAATTACCAGAAGTCAAGGCTTGGACTCGGCCGAGAATTCTAGAGACTCGTTTACAAGTTCACGCAGTGGTGTATCATAATCATGGAAATGGGCATTATAAGAAGTGTCAAATTGTTGTGATGACTCTGGTCATTAAATTGTTTTGTTAGGGATATCAAATTAGGTGTATTTTAATTTTTGGATCTTGATTAGTTGTTCTTTGATAAACTGTTCAGTGTTAATTTTTATTGGCAATAAAATCATGTCAATAGGGGTGGGCTTCAAATAAAAAGAGATTATGTGTCTGATGCTATTATAAGTGGGATTAATTTCTATTTATTGATAAGAATATTTTACCAAATGTTTTAGTGGATGGATTTATACAAGTATATGAAATTTTATCTCTACACAAAGACCAATTTTTATTGTGTGCTTACGTAAGATAAAAAATAATTCTGTAGTTTTGCATGGCTGTTGTACAAAAAATTTCATCGGATTTCCCTGCAAAAGCGTTTCCATTTTGCATTACGAACCAGGGCTGTTTTCAAGATCATAGCAATTAACCAAGCTGCTGGGCTAGATATGAAGGTCTATTGGGCATATATAAATTAACAATATATTCCATGTACAACATGTACATGCTAGGCAAGCATCTGACCATTGAAGATTTTAGTTTAGCAAAAAGGTACATAGCAGTAAGATCTTGAATGCAGCCTTCCAGCCACTTCTGCATGTTTTCATTTATGTAATAGAAGCCAGCTATTCATGTCATTTGAAATATTCATGTTGTTCCAGTGCTGACATACAAGAAAAATGAAATTTTTACACACACAATTTTCCTTTACATTATGACAAAGTTTGTAAAAAGAACTTTATAAACCCTTTCCTGTTTTTTCCATTAAAGGAAGTATAACAGCCAATTTCAACATACCGTATAATCCCTATTAACTGCCCCAGGCGCTTAGAAATTTGCAAAAAGGGGGCAGTTATTTTGGTTTTCTCTTTATCATATTTAATGTCATATTTTAACTTCAAAAAAATCTTTTGAAAATAAAAATAAGATACAAGAAACAACTAAGATAATGTCTAACTTTACTTACAGTGAAGATAATCCACCCAAATTATGCTAAATTGTTCATTTTCCACTGAGAAATTGGATGATAGACAAATTTCATTCTCACTTTCTTCATTTTTTTGATTCGATTCTAGTTGATTTTAATCATTTACAGGGGGCCCTTATTTCCTGACAATTGAAAAAGACCTAAGGGGGCGCTTATAGGAGTAGGGGCGGTTAATAGGGATTATACGGTAATATGCACTGTGATTAGATTATCCAATAAAATCTGTGATGAAATCTTACTGTAAATTAAATACATTTTGTGCCTGAAAAGAAGTTTTAAAGTATACAGTTTACTATGTATAAACTAAATTATGTATTTTTATCTTGGAAATGTGAGAAAAATAAAATGTGCCAACTGTGTGAGTTTATGTCTTGAGTGTTTAGATTCTTTTGAGACAGGAACCAATAGAACATACTTTATTTCTTTAAAAAAAAAATTTGGTCAACCTTATTGAGGTCTGAGGAAACCAGCTGAAGAAACTGAAGCTTGATCATTTTATTTTCTACAAATTAATTAATTGTTATAATTTGCATTAACACAATTTCAGAGCAAAATTTTAGATAAATTTTTAAAAATGGAGCAGAAAAGAGTGGGCCAACTGGTTCAGTCATGAAATTTGAACATGAATAGACTGAACTGTTAACTAATAAGTAGGTTGATGGAAGATAAAAGTAAATGATGGGATATGTTATTATACCCCACTCTGCCTTCCATTTTGCAAAAAAAAAAAAATAATAATGTTAGTAGATGCATTTATTTCTGCAAACACACACACACACAAAAAATGTTTATATACTGAATCAAATGTGGTATAATAATTTTATGATGCTTGTTGGTTATATGATTTGGGTAGTTGGTGTTTTTTTTTTTTACTTTCAATATTGATAATTTTCAACTTGATCATTGAAGAATCTAAGTCATTTTAAATAGTTCATAACAGTTCAGCGAAGTCGTTATTGATCAGAAACCTCAGCAAAAATCTATTCTAGAAATTGTCTCGTAAAAAGAGAATTTTTAACATCGAGGAAATAAATTTAATCGTTTGTTAAGAGATAAGTTTCAGTACCGAAAAAAAATATGCACATGTAGATAGTGGAGTTATTTCCCTTGTTCCACTGTCACGTTTTTGCCCCCAAGAAATCAAGATTTTTCTTATTTATTCACGGTAACCGACAAGTTCATTGATATCAATCAGTCAGAAAAAAAACTATTTAAATAAAAACAACGGCAACAACACTGTTCCTCCTATTTCCAATATCCAATACAACTTGCATCTCAGTTACAGGTTGTTTTACTCTAGAAATATTATTTCTATGTACTCCATATTAAACTCCTTTTTTATTGGATGAAACAAGAGACAATGTTTACGTAAAATTCGAGTTCCAAAAAAAAAATTCTCTGTATTTTTTTTTTTATGTATTTATTTAGTGTGTTTTGTGTGCTACTGAAAACAGAGACTGACGTAAATAACAGTTACATTTTACATTTTGTATTTATGATTTTGTTGAAAAAAAATCCTCTTGAAATTTTTCTTTAAAAAAAAACAATAACAAAATACATGTACATTGTATACATATACTGCAGTCATTTTCACTTGCCTGTCCGTTTACAAACGACACAATTAATGAACTGATATATCAAATTTAGTCTTTTCATCGCAATTCAAACTCAGAATGGAAATGTATTAAAATAGCATCTTTTTCATTAGAACTCGTCCGAGATTTTCGCAATATATCTTTCTCTAAATGCAAGATCTCGGCATCTGAAATTCGCGTATTCGGCTCTTCTACGGGCTATCTGCATGTTCATGTGGTCTTTCAAATGGTATTACTTAAATTCGATCAAATCTAAATTAATTTATTCTCATTGTCTCATATCATTTTTTCCCCTAATATCTATAAGTTGTGTCAAAGGAATTCGATCTTCTTAAAAACCGGTAATTTCAGTAGTATTCGATTTAGTTTTAGTAAGTTTATTTAGAACAAAATCAAGTTTGTAAAAAAAAAAAAAATACAAACAAGATAAACAACACATCATCCTGAAAGAAAGTAATTGGAGGGATGCTGCATGATGGCTCTTGGACTGATATATATCTTTGCCACCCCATGTGTTTATTTCTGATCCGCTCTAAGTGTACTCCTTGTAAGAAAAAGGCGGTTTGAGGAAATCTAGGGGTTTGAAGATGGGGTTTCATGATTGTGGAGACTATATAAACCAGAAATAAG
Source organism: Saccostrea glomerata (assembly GCA_003671525.1). Taxonomy (NCBI): domain Eukaryota; kingdom Metazoa; phylum Mollusca; class Bivalvia; order Ostreida; family Ostreidae; genus Saccostrea; species Saccostrea glomerata. Next base: position 3,249,804 of record PRKT01000010.1, on the reverse strand, counting down.
AAATATTGTGTGTTTTTTATAGCTTTATAAAAAAAAAAAAACGGCGAGGGTCAAATTTGTGAAAATTCGAATTTAATTAAAAAATAAGCATTTTAGATTACAGATTAGAAATTTTAATACATCAAATTCTTGTAATAACATTTAAAAACAAATCATTTCAAAATATGTTTTGAAATTCGTTTATTATGTACATTAATAAAAAGAAAAATATAATACTTTGAACACGAGATGAAATCGATATTGCGCAACCGAACGCACCTTGCGAAAGTTCCACAAGATAGACAACTCTTACCAAATTTCAGAAGACAACAGAATGGCTGACACACAACATAGTTAAAAGTTACGGACGGATTTAATCCTCAAAAATGCAACCACCACCCCGAAAGGTATAGTTTCTTTTATTATATTATCATATAAACAATATATTTGATTTGATTTCTTCATTTTAAAATTTTAAATTGGGTTTTAGAAGTCAAAAACACGATTGTTTTGTTTTCAAGGTAAAATACACCACTGCACTCAAAAACATCCACTCGGAGCAGGTGAGCAAACTACAAAGTAAAGTACAACAGGACTGTGATCTCCTGGATGACATCAGGTACAGAGTGCTTCATACGATCGGGGGGTCAACAGATTAGAATTAGACATTATTTATTTGTTAGATAAACGTGTTATATCGGTTAATAAATTGATCTGAATTTGAGGTCAAAGGTTGTTAAAATGGGGGGTGTATCCCAGCTGTTTTTATCTTGACACCATTTGAAAAAGAGGGGCATTGGTCTGTATCGAAAACAGATAATAAATTCCTTTGTTATATAACATTATAAGAGAGAATTTTATATGGTGGTGTGGAATACTCAATGGGATATTGCTCAATATAAATAAAGCAATATTTATGTTTACTTTTAGCTTTATAACAGGGTGTAAATTTTATGTACATTCTGAATCATCAATTTGACACATAACATTAACTACAAATATGCTGCATATAAAAGAAGACCTGGTAACATAAAACCGTACATTAAAAAATTCTGTGAAACCAACCAACACCAACCAAAAAAAATGTTAATTATAAAAACTGTTATATAAATCCTACAGCATGCATTAAGTCAATGACATATTTTGTCTACCTGCATGGGTAATGATAGGAATGCACAAATTTTGCTGAATAATACTTTATTTTTTTTTATTTATTTGTAGAAATTTTAGCAGACAGAGATCTATCATAGAAAAGGAATATGGTCAGGTAATTAAATGTTGACACCTTTTATTTTGTGCCAGTAATAAAATATCCATTAGCATTCTATGAGAGGTTCATGTGAAACATTTCAATGTTATTTACAGTACACATGAACTAAAATGGGACTCTGAATAATGTTGTATTCAAATTAATGGGATAAAGTATTTATATATTACTAGTGGTACTCACTGTGTATACAGGACTTAATTTTACTTCTTTCAATGTCATAGATTTGGTCTTCATAAACCACACTGATCACAAATGAACCTCTTTAATTTATTATTTACCTGACCTTGTGTAAAATTCTTACTCAAAGTGTCTTGCCTGATAGGTTAAAGGAGACCTTGTTTTCAATTATATGGATTATTTTTCATATTTGTTGCCATTGTGTCAAGTGGTTCATTGTTTTAATTTCTAGAATCGTGATTCAATGTGGAATAGTGATCTGGAATGGTTATAATTCTCCAAATTATGAGTACCTGTATTTCAGATTTAACCAATTAAACATTATATATTTTCATGCAATGAAATTTGGGGGTATCAGTTGAAATTAAAGAGGTATTATGTTATCTCACAAATTATATTTCAGTGATTAAGGCAAACAATGCATAATTAAAATGTAGAAAGAAATCTTCTCATTGTATCGAGGATTTAAAATAAATTGAAAATGGACATTAGATAGAATACTATGTTAGATTCCCAATCAGCAGATCCTCTGGAATTAAGCTCGTTAATTGATTCTTCAATTGATTTTTCTGCTGGGATTAATTTAGATCAGGTTTGTTCATCTCATTTATGTGTTTTCAGTGTGAGGTTGGCCCCGGAAGGCCAATCAAAGAATTTAATCAGATAGATCCCGAATATGTGAAATCCCAGCTGATATTTCACTACCAGATTATAGGCCCTTTGATAAAAAAGAAATTTAATTAAAGAATGAAGTCAAGAAATGTGATAAATTTGATTAAGGCAATTATTTTTTCTCTACTTCCATTCAGCCTGTTAAAAACATTTAACTTCAAGCCATTGATTGAAAAAAAGTTTCTATGGATCCCAACTCTTATTTGTCGTGACGGAGAATTTCCAGATTTGCCAATTTATATCTGTCATCTGGTAAAAGTATTTCCTGAAGAGCTATAGGAAAATCAAGGCTAGATCTTTTCTGATGCAAGGAAATGATGTTTTACTTGATGAAGGAATAATTCATCTCTATATTGATATCGAAGCATTTCTATAGCTCTGCAGTTTATATACATATTATGGTCAGACACGTTTCCCTGTGTTAGTCCATGTAGCTCAGTTTCTACTAAAATTCAGCTTGACATGCAATAAAGTAATCAGATAATTCTGTTAGTCAGAGATAGGAGTTGGATAGGAGGACCTCATTGACTTTTTCTAGATACACTTGATGGTGATGTACTATTGTACTATCTTCCTTTATCTATTTATAATGACCTTCCATCACTTTCAAGGTCATGCAGGTTTTTTTTACAAGACCAAGAACCATTATAGTTCTCAAGCATGTTAATTCAGAAAGCTTCAAAAGAAGTTGAAAACAATTTTTTGTAAAATATGTTTTAGTTATAACCACAGGTTTGAAATAAGCATTAATTGGTAATTTGTAATGCTTATATCAAATATTCTTTTCGACTCTCTTTGTCCGTCTTTTTTTTCTAAGGGGATAGGGGAGGTTTTTTTTTTTTTATATTTGCTTTATCTATCTTGAATTAATTAAATCATTTTATGTACAGAATTAAAGTTGATCCTCTCCATGCAGATTGCAAAGATGAATTTTTGATATCAGTTCTCATAGAAGTAGATTGCACTCAGGAAACTTCTGTAATTTCCTTTATTATAAACTGAAAATAAGAAAAACCCCACAATGATTTTCCAACCGATTTTGCCATGAATGCATTTCACTGATAATCCAGAACTATATTGGAGTACTTCACTTAATCATTGCAAGAATGAAGAATTAATTTTGTGTCTCTTATAGCCATTTACTTTTTGAAAGTGGGTTAATGGTAAAAAAAAAATGCTGAAGGAAGGAATGAGTAAATTTTTATGCCCAATACATTAATTTCATTTGTTAATTACATCTTGGAAGAATTGCAGAGACATTTTGGTATCTATAGGAAAAAATAAATGTCCTCCCATAAAGACAGAACGTCTTCTTTTTTCCCTAATATGAGGCCTAGAATGACAATATGTCCATTATCGATGTCCATTCATGTCAAAATTGACTTGGTTAGATGTAAGGGATCAATGCCTAGGAGTTAACCATTGTGATGGGACCACTGTGTTTGATGATAGGGGATGGGGGGTTTGGCACAATTTCCTGCTATAATTGGCAACCGGAGGAGGGGAAAAATCAATAATTGAAACAGATCACTTCAGAGTGCACTCCTAAGTGATTTTTTCCAGTTCCTGGGAGGGCGATGGTGTGGATCAATACTGGTTACTCAAGTAGGACCTCATCTCAAAATATGGGCCAGTGTTTGGACCATTCATTGCTAATGAATTAAAATTGTTCCTTGGCATGTCTATAAGATCTTCTTAAATGAAGATTTATGTTCAGCTTGTAGATTCAATTAGGGCATTTTAATGCGACTCCACTTTTCCACTCTATATCAGTTTTCATTGCTATGAAAAGTTATTGAAAGAAAAAATATTACTGATGCTGAATAAAGTGTGGTGATTTTGCTCTAAGACAACTCTTTCAACTATTGCAGAAATACAATGTTACTGGAGAACTGATAGCATTATAAATAAAAAAATATATGATTCTAAATTAAATGTACAAGATCTATAGACAATAATGAATAAGATTTAGTTATTTAATTAGCAGATCAAAAAAAAATTATTTTGACCATATTTTCACCTCTTTATATATATTTTGTAGAATTTTATTGTAAAATTTTAGTTGCTTCACTGTTATAAATCTCTTGTAGGCTTTGTTGAAACTGACCACAGGTTTATTAAAGAGAGAATTCCAAGCCACACCAGATCTTCAGAATGAGGATGGAATAGAATCAAAGTAAGTAGTGTTTGTGTACTAAATTGTGTAACTGCCCCC
>PRKT01000010.1:3217974-3236180 GCA_003671525.1 Saccostrea glomerata | reverse complement strand
GGGGCTCTATAATGATTATATAGTGAAAATACATTAATTTTTTGAAAATCTTCTTCTCTGCTCCTGGGTAATAAGCAGATGAACTACTTACATAGTTATGATGTGCGAGGGTTTTTCTTCTTGAATTGTGAACTCACAGGCTCCTGGGTCAGGGATACCAGGGAGGGGGGGGGGTAGGGCTCTTCTTAATACTGAAAATGAATTGTTTGAAATCTGCTCCTTGGTATTAATCAAGCATTTTTGATAAGCAAGTGTGCCTTTTCAAAAATTGTGCAATGTGTTGACCTAGGGTAGGGGGTTCATGTTTGGTTTTTGTTCCCCTATCCAGTCCATGGGTATTAAGGAGGCTTGGGGTCAACAAATTAACAACAAATTAACCACCAGATATAACTTAAATGATATGATATCTTTAGCTGTCAACTATCATTTGACAAAGAAAAATTTCATACATATTAGTTTTAAAATTTTATTATTTTTGTTTATCTTTATATGGAGCTCTTCTTCTAAAGGAGATAGAAATAGTCTTAAAATGGCCACAACCACCCAGCCCCTTTAAGTAACCAAACTAAGCAATTGAAAAGTTCATAGTTATGATTAGCAATGGTGCCAGACTGCCAGCCTCTTTCAAAGTTGTGAATGCCATAATATCTACCTTAAAACTTGAGCCAAATTCGATCATTTGACAGTTGTTGCATGATTCTCAGGTGACCTATAAGGCCCAAGGGCCTATTTTTATATATATTTAGGCTAGCCAAAAGATCATCAGGAATATTCCAGTCCAAGACAAGTCTACAAAAACAGTGTGCCAAGGTATGTGAGATTGATTTGTAAATATTTTCTGAATGATTGTAGAGTAGGTAGATTATTAAGATATAATGAGTAATTTATCTTATTTTATCTTATCTTATTATGAAAAATCATTCTCTGAGGAACATGCAAAAGGAATATAACTTTTCTTTGCTAGTTATTTTTTGTATTTTCCAAATTCATGTAATAATTAATACAAACTTATGAAAATTAAGAAAAAATCAAATTCAGTGCTAGATGCTTCAGGACAAATTCATGTAGCTGAAATACTTTATCCCAAAGGTCTTAGCTAATTTAATTAAGTGTCCTTAGAGTCCAATTTGTCAAATCAGTCAGATATTTACTTTTAGTCAAATGAGTGTCTTGACCAGTCAGATGATATATTTTAGAGAATTACTGGAAATGTATTATGTTTGGCCGTGTATTTTATTTAGCACCTTTTGCAGAAAGCATCTTAGGCTAAATCAAGTATATTGCTAAATGTCTTATTTACATACTGTAAATCACTTTTTATTCGCGTGAACTTTATTTTTGCGTAATTGCACGAGACAATGCGTTCGCGAAAATTAAATTCTCGCGTATAAAAGTATTCCTTACGATTATATAGAGGAATAACAACTATTCCTGAAAATTATGTCTCGCTAACAAAGAGTCAATGACAATCTCGCGAAAATAAAGGTGTCGCGAAAATTTTCTATATAGATTTCAATTAGCGCTTATTGGGTGTGCTTTATATGAATATACTGTAAGCTCCCCACGGATGGCCATCCTGGAATGGGGGCTATACAAAGTAATTGCACACAAACACTTCTCAAGGTCACTCCTTACTTCTTGCTCCATATTTCTCAGTAAGGACAAGGCTTGGTATCAGTTTAATAATTGGTTTATTAATTCATCATTCAACAGAAAATAACAATAGGTAAACATACATCTATATTGGATACATATAGATAATTAATATTCATTTTGTCCCACAGTGTCAACCGTACTTTCAAGGATAAAAATGGTAATAAAGTTGATTTGGCATTAAAAATATAACATCAGGTGTCCAGTGTGTTGGGAGATAATTTACAGTTGTCTCACCTAGGTTTAGGCTACGATCCTGCGATGTTGCTTGTGCAACTTATCTGCCAGAGACTGGCGAGGCACTTATATTTATAACCTTCGGAAGTAGTCATGTGACATGAATTAACGAATGAAAAAGCTGTACGGTGACACTCAACCAATCGCAGCGCTGTACGGCGCCGTACAAACAGAGATCTGTCAAACAGTGTCAAACAACATCAAACAAGGCTGCCGTACAACGAGGATTATAACTACAAAACGGAATTAAAATGTACAATAACAATAATTGTAATATGGTATGAATCTCAGAGACGTTTTCGTCACCTGTAAGTAAACAATCCATGTGAATTAAACGCGTATTTCATGATAGAAATCTGCAATCATATAGCAGACGATATTCAAATAGCTCTGTCATAGTAAAAATGTGTAACTACCATTAAATCCCATTTAAAGTAAAATCCCTTGATAAATCGTAGTAAAACATATTCAAACATTAATTTTGTGGATATTCACAAGCAATTATAACATTGGATTGCATAAAAAAATACAACTTGCTCAAATACGAAACTTTGGCTAATACAAATAAGATGTCGGCGGGATGTAAACAACTTCCATGACTCCAACAATCGTGTGCAATTATGGCTATGTCGAGCGCTTATTTGACTCACAAATAACCAAGTAAAATACAGTAACATGCAAAGATTTTGAAGGTATTCACATGCATTCATAGAATATAGGAATTCCTATTTAAATGCAAACAACAAGCATGCCAAATGTGCTATAAATAGACAATACCACGTTGAGTAAATAATCAAAGGACTGAAATGTAGTAGTGTAGTTCATGCATAATAAAATCTACCCAGATAATATTCCCAATAAATGTTGACACAATTAAATCATAAAAAAATAAACTAATTAATAAAAGTCTACCCCAGGTCATTACACTTCCCTCACCCGAAACTCTTAATTCTCCTGAATTATCCTAAATAAAAGCATTTCTGCACAATATAGGAAAACACACATATAAATTTGTTATACATGCACTAATAGTTAATAAAGTTAATTTTCTTTCTGATTTAGTCACTTAAACTTTGAGGAATTGCAGCATCGTCAATGATCTAGGTGAAATCATCACAATGTCTCTTCCACTGGCTGCTTCCACACTCCAGGAAGTCCACCACTATCCAACCTCCTCCCTCAGCAAGTACCATGCAGTGATGTTCCCAAGGCACCCGCCAGGACATACTCGACTCTGAAGATGGGGCGCTCTCAACTTCCCTGGAGACGAAGAAAGCAAGGCCAAATGTTAAATCCATCCAAGAGGCCGGGATGCCCCATGCCACATCCACCTGGATGGCTTCTCCTCGGAGTGAGGGCTGCAAATTCCACCAGTGGAAATGGACCTGATTCTGTTGGTTGGCATGGCACAGAAACGTTTCTGGGTATTACGGCAATGGCTTCCTCTTTGTATCACTGGCTCCTGGATGGTGATAGGAATGACATACAGCCCCAGGCAAGGAAGGACCTGGCTCTAGTGGCTAGTGGACCTATGATAAGAAGGGAGGAAGTTGGACAGGACATTATCGGGATGGACATGGAACAGGTCCAGATATGGTGTTTGGAAAGGTTATACTGCTGGAAGCCAATGGGGTTGTGGGGGCTGTCGGAAAGATGGCAGGCAATGGAGTTAAGGGATCTACTGCAATGTGGGGCAGTGAGGCGGTATGGTAGGAGGACAGAGTCATCAATGGATGAGGTACAGGTTTTGGATTTTTTGTCTTTTCTCAGGCTACATGTATCAAAGGATTTGGCTATCAAAGGATTTTGCTAGGTACAAGTAATTGAGGACTGCAGAGGAAATTATGATTGATGAGTGGAGGATCTGGGATTCTATACAGGGAAGGATTTGATGTCACCACAGCTAAGTATTAATAAATAACAAGAACAACTACAGCAATCACCTTAAATTTATTTTTGTTGAAATAGCTGGATGCAGGTAAACTTAAATCATCAACTGGTTACACCCATGAGATGCACTGGCCAGGTACATCTCGGTGCCTACCTCTGGTTAGGGCCATAGATTGCACACGTCCGTCACCTCCCTACATCAGAGGCGTGGGCCATAGATGGTGCACCATCCGTCCCCTCCCTCCACCTACTGATGCGGGCCATAGACCGTGCACATCCGTACCTCCCTCCACCAGCACCAAAATACACAAGTAAAAATAAAAAAAATATATCTGCATCCAGTATCAATCGTAGGTTAAATCTTCCTCTCAAGTCTAATTTTGGCTTTTGCTTGGTACAGTGGTTGGGTTAAATTTTTGTTGATATTGGTTTTGGTTTGCCTGGAGCCTGTGAGGGCAAGCTCTCATGAAGTGATTTGGTGAATTGCATATATAGCAGTTTTTGTGTGCTGGGTAGGATCTATGGTTCTTATTGGAGCTGTGTTCAAGGCAATCTAATCTTGAAATAAGGTTTTGAAGAATGGAGTAAATCTCGCTGTTTACTTCTTTTTCAGGCCTCTGCTCATCAAATGACCTTTTTGCTCTCCCAGTTGATTCAACTGCACGAACATTCAACATGCGCTTTTCGGAACTATCCCCAAGAATAGACTCGTACCGTTCAATTACATCTACTGCTTCGGCCACCGCCTGACAATCTTTGTCAATGCACCGACACTTCATTTCGAGGGAGATAACTTTATACAACTGATTAAGAGCTAATGCTTCTTGAGCTAAGGCGTCTAAATTATGGTAGGCTCTTTGTGCCATCTGCCTGATGTCATCACCCAGTTCTGCTATGGACTCACCTGGAAGGCGTTGTCTCATCTCAAGTTTAGAAAGCCATCTGTTCTGATTTCTACTACTACCAAATCTTTGGTTAAGTTTGTAAACAAGAGACTGAAAGGATTCTTTATCTTCAGGGGATAAACCCATATAGTAAGTTCTGGCTTGATCGCGAAGATTTGCTGCTAGGAAAAGTAACTTAGTGCGGTCAGACCATCTGCCTAACTCCGCACAATCTTGGAAATGAGAGATGTATTCATCCCAGTCATCTTTACCATTATAGGACTCTGGCTTTACAACTATGTTAGTCTCAGGGGACTGTCTAGTCACACCTTTCAATCTATCATATTGCATTCTGGGAGGGAAATTTTCTGCATATGGTACAAATCTATCTTTGTTGCAAAGCTCTGGTTCAACATCAGGAACTGGGCTATGGCTAGGTCTCTCTGGACGTCGTGGGGAGGGGGATGAGTCAAAGAACTGGTCACCTTGGCCTAACTCATCATCATCAACACGAAATTGCACTTCAGGGTCTGGGGATTGAGCCGTTGCCATCTTACTAGTATTAATTAAAATGCAAAACCACAAATTATATAAGTTAACAAACACTCTATCTACATTATGTACATGTAATACCAACACACTGGACAGCTGAGCGGTTACTTGGCAGGGAATGGGTTTGTATCACTGGATGCCTTTAGGAAAATAGGCATCCCACTTCTGACACCAAATATTGTAAGCTCCCCACGGATGGCCATCCTGGAATGGGGGCTATACAAAGTAATTGCACACAAACACTTCTCAAGGTCACTCCTTACTTCTTGCTCCATATTTCTCAGTAAGGACAAGGCTTGGTATCAGTTTAATAATTGGTTTATTAATTCATCATTCAACAGAAAATAACAATAGGTAAACATACATCTATATTGGATACATATAGATAATTAATATTCATTTTGTCCCACAGTGTCAACCGTACTTTCAAGGATAAAAATGGTAATAAAGTTGATTTGGCATTAAAAATATAACATCAGGTGTCCAGTGTGTTGGGAGATAATTTACAGTTGTCTCACCTAGGTTTAGGCTACGATCCTGCGATGTTGCTTGTGCAACTTATCTGCCAGAGACTGGCGAGGCACTTATATTTATAACCTTCGGAAGTAGTCATGTGACATGAATTAACGAATGAAAAAGCTGTACGGTGACACTCAACCAATCGCAGCGCTGTACGGCGCCGTACAAACAGAGATCTGTCAAACAGTGTCAAACAACATCAAACAAGGCTGCCGTACAACGAGGATTATAACTACAAAACGGAATTAAAATGTACAATAACAATAATTGTAATATGGTATGAATCTCAGAGACGTTTTCGTCACCTGTAAGTAAACAATCCATGTGAATTAAACGCGTATTTCATGATAGAAATCTGCAATCATATAGCAGACGATATTCAAATAGCTCTGTCATAGTAAAAATGTGTAACTACCATTAAATCCCATTTAAAGTAAAATCCCTTGATAAATCGTAGTAAAACATATTCAAACATTAATTTTGTGGATATTCACAAGCAATTATAACATTGGATTGCATAAAAAAATACAACTTGCTCAAATACGAAACTTTGGCTAATACAAATAAGATGTCGGCGGGATGTAAACAACTTCCATGACTCCAACAATCGTGTGCAATTATGGCTATGTCGAGCGCTTATTTGACTCACAAATAACCAAGTAAAATACAGTAACATGCAAAGATTTTGAAGGTATTCACATGCATTCATAGAATATAGGAATTCCTATTTAAATGCAAACAACAAGCATGCCAAATGTGCTATAAATAGACAATACCACGTTGAGTAAATAATCAAAGGACTGAAATGTAGTAGTGTAGTTCATGCATAATAAAATCTACCCAGATAATATTCCCAATAAATGTTGACACAATTAAATCATAAAAAAAATAAACTAATTAATAAAAGTCTACCCCAGGCCATTACAATACTGTAGATCACTAAATTTTCGCGACACCTTATTTTCGCGAGATTGTCATTGACTCTTTGTAAGCGAGACATAATTTTCACGAATAGTTGCTATCTTGTTAAAAAATCAGTTTCCACCAAATACCATACAGGCCATATAAAATACATTTACAGTATTATATTTAGGTATAGTAAAAAAAAAATATGACACCATTATAAATTTGTCCAATTTTTGCTTTTTCAGTTTACAGCAAGACGAGATGCGTACAATGCCAAATCAGTTTTAGCTCGCAATGACTACCTTCTTCAAGTAGCAGCTGCTAATGCTCACCAGTCTCGTTTCTATAACACAGATCTCTTACAACTCATGAAAGTAGGTCAATCAGATTTACTGACCATTGTAATGTAGATAAAAATTGTAAATGTTGATTTTTAATTTGATAAATTTACTTTTAACCCATTCAATTTAAATATCTAGTTCATGTAGGAATTTATATCCATCTTTGTCTACTTTTATAACAGTGAATTATCCTGTAATATTTTTGTATTCATCAGTGTGTATATTGTGTAGCAGAAATTCTTTGATTTTACTTGTGATATACATGTTGCATGATCTACCAATTAATACTTCATTTGTGCTCAAAATTCTTTGTCACCTGTGAAGCAAAACTAATCTTTATTTTCTAATTGGAGAAAGCTAATTTGTTTGAGAAATAAAATGGGAAAATTGGATGTTACAGAAAAAAAGTTACCAGTAATTTGTCCACAATATTTTCAACATTTATAGTTGGGGTATCTTTCCAAAAAAAAAAAAAAGATGAGAAGGAGAACATTTGAGTTTTGCTTTTCTCAGTCATTTTCTTTAAGAAGAAATCTTAATTTAGGCTTTAGATGGAGATATGTATGAAAAAATCCTGGAATACTTTCACACCATGGGCAAAGCTTTATTGAATGTTAGTAGTATGGAGAAGTCATCCAGTGAAACCATTACTAAACAGGCAGATATGGTAAGTACATGATGCTCCTTAAAAGAATATCACTACATAATGTTCATAATTTGGTCCTATTTAGCCAAGCTCATTGCTCAAAGACCAGCTGCTGGCTATAGTCAACCTGGTAAAGCAGGATGGTGACTCCACAGCTGCCAAAATAAAGTTACGCGTAAAAATGTAGTACATGTACTTGCTCTGAGCAGCTTTTGATTGTAACTCAGAATCTATTGATGAAAAGTCAATATGACAAAAGACATCAAACATTGAGAAATACATGTTGTTAATGGATGATTAAGAAGAATATGTAGACTTAGAAGGAAGAATCATTTTAATGTACAAGTGTACTTTTTTCAGATATGCCGAGATTTTAATCATCAAGTCTTTATGTACCGTAATCCAGTTTATACGGAACCTGTGCAATATGTATTTCAACCTTGCCAAAATGATGAGGTATATATATATAGATTCAGTAAAGCTTTTCTTCAATAGATAAACAATGCTTATGTTGTTTTACAAATGCAAAATTATGTTGTATTGAATGTTGAAATCTTAGCTTTTTTTTTTATATGTGTATCATATTTTGAATTAGTAAGATATTTTTTCACTTAATTTAATTGAAAATGAAAGATATACTTGTTCCCAGGAATTTTTTAAAACCAACATATCCTCCTTTTATCTAGTGCAATACTTTATCAAAAGAGCATAATGGGGGCCATCAGTTGGACAAGGAAGCCAGAAAATGGGCAACAAAGATCGCCAAGGAAACGCGCTCTTTACGACAAAACAGAAAAACTCTCCAGGCTTTAGAAAACCTGTTAAGGGGGGATAAGGTGAGTTATAAATATTTCCAATCCTAGTCGTACTTGAAATGTAATTCATAGGTCATAAAAGAATTTGTGGTGCAGTGGTTTGAGCATCTGCTCTATAGTTATAGAGTAAGGAGCTGATCTTTATATTGCATGTCCAATCCACTTTGGGCCATGGAGACTGGTCCTTCGGATGATAAAACCATATGGACCTAAGTCCTTTGTCACAGTAGGTGTTGGGATGAAAATGATCTCTCAATGCTCAATGGTCTTGAGTGCCAAGTATAGGTTGAAATTTGCAGCCCTCCTCTGGCAAGTGGTGGCGTCTCCTTATAAATGATGGATTCTCAAGAGGGACATTAAACAAGCAAGAAGGAATGTGTGTGTAATCTCCCTTTTGAGTAAAATGATTTCTCTTTGTCTCTTTGTAGGCTTCTGATGGAAGCAACACCTCCGAGATACAGGAACTGGAGATGAAGATTGATGAAATGAGAGAGGTCATACGAAAATCTGAGGTAACCAGAAGAACAGGGTTTTAAGTACTCTTAAAATTCTGCTTTTTCTCTGAATTTTCAGATTAATTTCTAACATTTTACTGTCATTCAGTTTTAAGTATGGCAATGCTAGTAAGTTTTGTTGATCAATTTGATTCTATGTACGATAAAAAGATGAACTTTTTGAATACAGATAGGAAAAGCAAAAGCTGAAGCAAGAATAGCATTGTTGAGGAAGAAAGGTAAAATTATTAAATTTGGATGTGCAGCCGATTCAGTTATTCTTCATGGATTAATTGAGATAAAATTGCTATACGCCATGGTTTTATATAACCAGTAAAAGTGTACATGTAAAACTTGTTCTTGTCACCATTGTAAACTTAATTTGTAAGTTTTTACATGGCCATTTGTTCACACAAGGATATTTTTCTGTAGTGAATGTTGACGAGTGGTTGGCCAGTGCCCAGGCTGAGAGTCTACGGGCCGAGGAGGAGGAACAGTCCCTCAGATCCAGCCAGGGGTCTGTCTTCACAGACAGCTCAATAGTCAGTATTACAGCTGTCAGATCTCTAATGTTTCTACATGCAAGACAACTGTTTCTTCTGTTTCTAAAAAAATCTTTAAAAAAATGTCTAAGATAATAAGATGACAATTGATTATATACCTGTATTGATCTGTGAAAAAGCAATATATCCAAAATGTTGTATCAAGTACTCTAAGGATAAACTTTTATGGCACAGGAATGAGCTGTTCAGTTTATGTATGACATTTGATTTTTTATTTGATTTTTGTACAGAAAAGTGATGAAGAGCCAACGTACACAAATTACGACTATGACGATGATTTTCTTGATGATGAACCAAGGAGAGAGAAGAGCATAGTGAATTATGAGATGGACACCTACAGCAACTTTAATTATACTAGTCACTACCCACAACAGTGCAGAGCAATCTACGATTTCCAGGTAAAAAGTCTTGGTGGACATTTACACTAATTGTACTATTCTTTTAAGTACATGAGATTGGTTACTTCAAACACCTTTCTAGTAAATTCATAAGGCTATCTAAATTTAATTCCCTGGTTCTCAGGCCAATTTTCTCCAAAACAGATGCGGGAGGGCGGCATTTTATTTTTCATTTTATTGGCAATAAAGTAGATGAGGGATTTCTTTTTTTTAATTTCAATTTCCGAATTTTCTTTAACATAAAGATAATTTTTTTAATCACAGATATACTTTCCATTTCTGGTCAAAATTTCTGCTTTATCCATTGCAAATTGCGTGTAAACATCGTAGGTAATGTCCTCGAATGTATTTTCAAACGAAGTAGCCAAAATCTCATTGTAAATGGCTACCGGAAGTGATATTTGAATACTAAACTAAGAAACAATTGAGGTCGGAATTTTTTTTCCCGGATTGGTCTCCGCAATACCAACTTTTTATTTTATCAAAAGTACAATAAAATCAGCAATGCGGCTACCTCAAAACGGATGCGCGCGGGCCTGAGAACCAAGATTTCAATTTTATATGGCCTAACTTCAACATTTTTGTTTTCATTATCAAGGGCTCTAATGTGGATGAGCTGAATTTGCGGGAGAATGAGGAGTTGGAGATAATTGCTGACGGTGACGGAGATGGTTGGCTGAGAGCCAGGAACTCAGAGGGCCTTATAGGGATGATCCCCTCCAACTACATAGAAATTCTGGGCTCTAGGTGAGGAAACTAGATTTTGGCTTTAAATGGTGATTCTTGATATAATTTTTGTCCAACATTTGGCTCAGTTGAAGCATTTTGGAAAGCATTCAAAACTTATCCTAAATGTGAAAGGCTATTCCTATCACAATTCCTATGTAGTGTACGTGATGTACATTTTTCTCTGCACAGAATGATAGAGAGCTTAAATAGAATATGCCATAAATTTTAAGAGGAAGAATAATATGTCTGTTTTCCAGGGGCTCTGTATCTAGTGGTGGAAATATGGAAATGTCAGCAAATGGTAGCCATGTTGACAGTGGTTGCTACAATGACAGCACACAGGAAGTGATGTCATACTCATCAGGTGACATGGAAGTTCAGCATACAACCAATCAAATGCCTGTCGATAACCATCTTCCATTAGGAGGTTCTTTACACTACTTTTTTACTTTCACCTTTTTTTTTAAATACAGCAGTATTATTTGAAGTTGGAAACAATTTCCATAAAATCAGAATATTTTAACAAAGATATCTAGATAGAGTCAGTGGAGGAAAAAAAAAGTTTTTTCTTATTTGTTGCTTTGATATTTGTATTGAAGTTTAATTGTTTAAAAGAAAAAGATTTTTTCAACTTTTAGAGGGTTCCTGGGCCAGAGCTATATACGATTATGAAGCATGTTCTGGAGAGGAGTTGTCTTTCATGACAGGTACTCTGATCCGAATCCTTCGTAAGGATGAGAATGGAGTGGATGATGGATTCTGGGAAGGAGAGTTGAATGGGAGGGTAGGGGTGTTTCCCTCCCTAGTTGTAGAAGAGCTGGGTGTAGATGGGAATAATGGCATGGTGAGGAAAATTTTTACATAAGCTTAAGTGATTTGATAAATATTTGAAAAAACTTGTGTAAGTGCTGACATCTTCAAGTAACTTACGCATCTTGTTTCCATATCTGTCTATCAAAGCTGTTTAGCTGGTTATTTCAAGTGTTTGACTCTTTTTAAGTTGTATCTATCAAGCCATTTTTGAACCTCAACTGAGAAATTTTTTCTTCAGATGTCACCAGAGGAGTACCCTCCTCCTCCTAGTTTTGTGCCACCTCCCCCCGTGACCATTACTGCTGCCACCCCCGAGTCTGAACATCCTCCCTCAATAAACTCAGGTAAATTCAGGTGTTTTACACATATAATGGGGGATTTGTTATTTTGCAGTTTCCTATTTTATTTTGAATTCATTGGTGTATTAATAAAAAAAAAAGTGTTTTGTTTGGAAATGTTTACTGCTTTTGTTTTGGTGTTCATTGAAACTGATGAATTTAACTTGATGAAGTTGATTAAATATTGCATTGTTTTGAAAAGTTGATTGCTTTTAAAAATGATTTTAATATTTTCTTCAATATTTCCTCTCTGTTACATTTCTATTATGTTTTCATAGTTAGCATGCATATTTCATTTCCCCTTTCTTAATTGTCATATCTTCCCTAGTATGTTTGAACTGTACACTTTGACTAATTTGATACCCCGATATATTCGTTATCATAATCTTTGTATGATGTTATTCAACTTATTTATATTCAATCATGCATTGTAAAAATATAAACCTCATTCTTGACTTTTCTCCATATCCTATGTTGTAGTCATGTTGCATTTTGATTTTCAGTTGTTAAGTTACAGTCAAGTCCACAGCGAGCTCGTAGAAATCAGCGCAATCGAAATCGCTCTAAAACTGTTCCCATAAATGCCTCCTCTTTTGAATCGACCGTCTAGGTATCATTGTATAACTACAGTTATATTTGGTGAAAGCTGTATATTATTATTTTTTACCTTTCCTGTCCTTTTGCATCTCACGCATTTGACTTTTTCTAACATTATTCACAGATTAACTGGCAGTTGCTATGTAAACCTCAGTAGTGAACAAATGGTTTAAAATTTAACTGAAGGTTGACCTTTTGAAATATATATGGCTATCATCAAAATATTTATATAATTTTTATAGGCTTGGATTGATATTGTATGGATATTCTAGTGTTATGCAGAGATATGTAGATGAAAGAAAACTAACAGAGCTCATTATTTAAAATATTAAACATATTACTGATGCATGCTTTGTAGTGCAATGCTCAGGAAGGAGTTAAAAGGGAATGTAACTCAACCATGTATATATGATTTTAGATACAATTTTTTTCTAACAAGGGATAGATAGTTTTTTTGCCAATCAAAAGATTGTATTGTATGGGGGTGCTGTTTTAGGGAAATTTGATTTCTTTTTAAAAAATATGAATCGTCAATATTAATTTAGAATATGCTTTTTACACAACTGTTTACAATATGTCATCCACCATTTTATATCACACAATTTTAATATATATGATATATATCCATGCAATCCTGCTTTCACCAGCACACATACATTTTAATTCACAATCATAACTGTGCTATTGTTGCAGATTGTAACATAAATTGCTTTTATTGTACAGGTAGAAATGAGAAAAGAAATAGGTCACGATATAAATAGGTAAGGTGGCGACACCTAGCTGTCAAATTGTCTCCTCTCTGTCCATTGGTTGATCACCTGTTGGGTATATAAGGCAGACTAATTTACTAATTAATACTGAAGTACTTGGATCAGTGCTTGTACTAACTGACTAATCCAAACACAGGCTTTTATAAAAGCACATCTATATAAGTATTTTAATTTTTTTCGTTTAATGCTTTCACTGTGGCCAGTTTTGTACTGTTTTCTAGCAGTCGTATATTTTAAAGGTATTTTTTATCAGCTAGGATTAATGATCATATTAGCTGAATAAATCTAATAAATGAAACTGCATTCAGTAATTGCAAGCTGCTCCTCCCAAACTGGTTAAATTTTAAAGATTTGATAAATGATACGTGTGCACTTCAGAATACATTATTTTGTAGAAATGACAATTAGCAAAAACTGAAATATGAGCAATTATTTTAGTATCTGTGACATCAAAGAGTTTGAGAATTTCCTCTAATTTCTTAAATGCATGACAAAAAATAAGAATGTTTGATTTTTGACTCAATTAGTCAATGAGAGCAATAAATTATTGATATTACAATTTTAAAGTAAATATTAAATGGGTGGAGTGTAAGCAGTATTGCACTTTAGGTTTTTCTAATCAAAAATATTGACCTGTAATGCTCCCATTCTTTCTCAGACTAAATCACTTTATCATGTTTGAAATTCACATCATTTACTGAACATTTCTCCCTAATGAAATCCTTAGATGATGCTATAAGTATTGCTATAATTTAGACATGTTAATTTCTGTATAATTGATTTGTGGAGATGTAATGGCTTTCAAATGTTGCACATGATTCTTTGCCCTTTTTTGTCAGTGAAGAATATAAAGAATATATATTTATCTCTTTTGATTCATTTTTGATAGCACATGTATATGTCATCTCAATTTCATTAGCAATTATTTATTTATTGCACATGTTGCAAGAGATTCTTTGTTTCGTCCATATTGAAATTAATTAAAACACAAAACAAAACAAAACAAAATAACGATTAATAGGTTCAGTACATGTATAGATTTTGTTTTGACATAAACAAAGATATACTATTTACAACTTATTCTTACTTTTCACAGGATACAGTTTAAGAAAAGATGTATCAAATGGAGATGACCAGGTAAATACAGATTTTTAGATAAGGATTGACCCTAATTCAAGGCTTGTGAATTCCCACAGAGACCAATTAATTGTAAAATGTGTGTGATTTGAAGGATGAATGAAAAAAAAAATTATTAGGAGCCACAGCACTAAAGTAAAAATAAATACAATATCAGCTTTGCAAAGTTTTTTTTAGGGGGTAGGGCTGGAGAAAAGAGGATCTGTAATATTTTTCTCTATAACCAAGGGTATTGAATTTGGGATAGTCAGTGAAATTTACAAACATGATAGCAATGGTTGGATTCAACTGAAATGTGCCACTACCATGATTCCCTTGTAATGTTTGCAAGAGTGATGCAGGCACATAAGATAATTTAAAAAAAAAGATGATTCTGATACTCTTTGCAATATTAAGCTGTATTTGTAATGATAATTTGACATAACATATTAACAGTCTGAAGCATAATGTGGTGAGTTGATTTTAATGTTTGTCTGAGAACTAGAACCCACCCTGTATGTGTTCACTTCGACCCTATAGTTGTTTCCTTGGAAACCTTACAGAATCTCCTGAATTTGTTAGATAGGTCTTTGATGTTGTGTCAGCTTTTTTGTCTTATGAATTAGTTTTTACATGTTGCATGCATTAAAGGAATTAAGTAGCTGATATTTTTTAGTGCTAATTGATAGATAAATAAAGGTGTTAGTGAGAGGAATATTTTTAAATTTATTTTGGTAACCAGAATATCATAAGGATTTGGTTTGATTTTTAGTATTTAGTATGTAGTGGTGTAATGATGCATGTTAAAGGTACACTGCATTTCTCAGGACTTCAGTCCTTTAGTGTACATACTGTTACTTAAGGAATAACTGTCTTATTTTTCGATTTCATGATGTGATCAATCGATTGGCTGCGTGATAATTTGTATAAATGCTAAAGGCGTTTATGCATAAAATTATTACACAAGCCAATCGATTTATCATCGTCATGAAATCAAAAAATCTGACAGTTATTCCTTATATAAACATGCTCTTGATTCTGCCAATCCACGTGCTACAAGCCCTGCCTCTTTCTAGCTATTTGTCCTGCCCTGCATGTGATTCTTTTAACCGTGCCTATTGATGAACCAGTACATATACAGTTGTCTGTAGAAATAAAGTAAATTAACTATTTTTATTTTAGTTTTATCTCAGACAAAGACATATTGAAAATGTAAATATTAATGAATCAAATGCTTATCGGAAACTTCAGTTCCATTGATTTGATAGAAACACTTGTTCTGCCATAATTTATATTGGTCAGATCATCGTATGTTAAGTTTACTTTCAATTTATCTGAGGTAGCCAATTTCTTAAATAAACACCACATAATAGTATAATTAAGAATACTGGCATATTTGTGTGTGCGATATATTTTTAAAATAGTATAGACCACCAAGTGCATATTTTTGGTTGACTTTGTAGGTTGGTCATAAGAGAGTGCGATTTCAGGAGAGGACCCGAAAGAATTACACCCAGCTAAGATCTCGGCAATCATGTCCCAGATCACAAGAAGAAATCTGTGTGTTTGATGCTGAGTTTGGTGAAGAGGGAGAAGAATCTCTGGTATGATGTCATTAGACTATTTATAGACATAGGAATCTCTAGTATGATGTCATCAGACTATTTATGGACATAGGAATCTCCTTCTCTGCATTATATATTCCTATATTTCAGTGCTAAATGTAACATTCTAATATACATGTATTAGATTTCGGTTTACACTGTGTACAACATGTTTTGTGAAATTTGCACAAAGGGGATTGAAATTTGAGAGAATTTTAAGTGTTCAAAGACAAATTCTGCATATAATTTTTGTTTTTTACAGTATATACATGTACCTTTTAGTAATCATATTCAATTAATTATATAATTATGTAACTCGATATATAATTTAATCAATATTATACACATACATGTAATAAAAATTTGAAATAGAGTAATTGCATATAGATATTTTGAAAAATAACAATGGTTTTGGTGAATTGATTACTTTTTGTATTGATTGAGTGTTTAAAAAAAAGGAGAAGGCAAGAATTTATACATTTATCAGGAATCCAATTTATGCAAACATAATATTACTTTGAAATCCAGAAAAGATAAAAAGATTGAATACTGTACATAGCTAGTATACAAAATTATAGATCTTACTATGTAAGAACTTAATAGTTTCCTATATTTGTCAGTCACACCCCCCTTGAGAAGGTGTTATTATGCATGCATTATGCACATTACCCATTATGCAATATCATCATCTGCACATTGAATATTTATTGTTTAGTGTTGTGAGACATTTAGAGATCACTTCAAATCATATCATCTAGAAGTTACATACATGTAGGAGTTGTGGTTCTTGATATTGTTTTCTACTGAATATTGCATAGTTACTTCTTTTGCAGTCCTCAGAATAATTTCATTCAAAAATTTCCCCACTTTTTGTGACATTATTAAATGCAAAAAAAAATCATATCAGAATCACATGAATTCAAGAGAATATAAAGCAGAAAAAAGTATTCAACTTTCCACATTTAATTATTGTTTTGTAACCCACTGTGCCAAACGTTTCTACAGTAATCATGGCTATCATTACATGACACAGTTTATTTTATATGTACTTCAGATGTTGCAGTGTTTCAATTTAAGAATTTTCAATAACAATCTGATTTAGCTCATAATGAATAAGACCATTAGTTGAAGCTTTTTCAGGGGCTTTTTTTTGTAAACTTAAGTGAAATATATGAAATTGTACATTTTATTATGTTACGGGAACATTGTTTTCTTGTGGTGCATCTATGTGAATTAAACAAAAAAATCAGTCAATTTTTTCTGTGCCATATACTATTTTTGGGGGTTTGTAATTGTTTAAATGAAAGGTCAGGCAGAAAATACAAAATTAATGAATGTTATTGTTTTGGAATCTGTTAAAGAAAATGTTCCAAATGTTGGAGGGGGGTATATACATTTGTTTCATTTGCAATTATATAGGTGACTTGCAGGTTTTTTTCTGTTAATGAATTGTTGTATTGTTATTATTGTTATAGATGTTTTTGATGCATTCCGACTTTTGATTATAATTTCATTACTTTTTTTTAAAACAAAGCAAGTAGCTGAGTTTGATCTGAATATTTATCATTTAAACAAACTGTTTGTTTGAAAGACTCCATAATTTTATACTTACAGTAATTGCATTCCACATTCATGTATGTGTTTGACATTTGTTATTTTGTTATATTCCTACATTCCAAGGACAGTATCAAGAAAATGTTGTATTAGGATTATTAACTAACCAAGCGACCTTTGTATTCATTATATGACAAACACAGTTTCTATAATCAAGGGACATATGTTGATGAATCACAAACCTAAAACTGGAATATCTTTTTTATTTTGTTGTGAAGAGAATACACAGGCATCATGACGAACAGATTTGTAAATAATTTTTTGCCATCTTCTACATCTTTAAACAGTGCTGAGATACAGTTAATATCTAGTCAATATTGAAGTGAGGATATTATGTTACTTCATCATTAAGCAAGCTGTGTTTGAGGTCATCACAGACTTGATTCATGTACCCAAGGTCACAAACTTGTCATTTATTTATGTATTTAGACAGTAATATTATGTTCCAATAAATTGTTATCATGAGAATCTTGTGATTATTTTTTATTAATAAGAATTTGCATGGATGATGCATCTAGGGATGAACACTACCAGACTTCCTTCGGATGCTGGATCTGACCTACATTTTCCAGATGAGTGACCAGGTTAAAGTTTTTGGAGCAGGTCCATACCACAGGAACTATAAGCCCTATTTGGACCAAACTTGCATGGATGTTGCATCAAGGGATGTACACTACCAGACTTGCTTCGGATGCTGGATCTGACCTACATTTTCCAGATGAGTGAC